>VUQR01037176.1:0-21512 GCA_015108515.1 Hemichromis elongatus
CCGACACCCGAGGGCATCGGTCACTGGCAGGGAGTGTGGTGAGGGGAGATAGGCCTCCATACCTTGGAGAGCTCGAGATGTTCCCAGAGAGGCGGAGTCTAAGACACAACCTGACATATAGACACAGACGTACAGGCACACACTGACATAGCCTTAAGATCCCACCCACATAAACAAAAACTCGGCATTCACCCAACGTGGTGACAGACATATATATAGACACTGTACACACAATCACACTCCCCAAACAAACTCTAAACCCCAGGTCAAGGTATCCTTGCCCCCGGAGGGGCAAGTCGCACCCGGACCCAGGAGAAGTAACCCTTTTCCCCGGGGTGGAGGCAGGCAGACCGCCCGCGCCCACCAGCAACAGGGGGGCCCCGCATCCCAGACCCTAATCGGACGGCCAACATCCCCTTCCAGCCCCCCAGGCCCGACAGTCAGCAGAGAGCGGGGGTGAATGAAGACCTGTCTATAATTTCTGTCGTGTAGTGTTTGTTTGCACTGTGTAATTTTTAGTCCTGTAGGTTTTGTTATTCTAAGTAAATAAAATTGAAATTTAGTGAGGTATTCTATTGATTAAGTGTATTTTTTAAATGTTTTTTTGTATGGTTAGGGTTATGATTAAGGTCAGTGTTAGGGCTACAGTCTCTAAATACACAGTAACAGCTTCGATAATGGTGTACCACCCAGCTTGATGTGGAAAAAAATGGCTTTCACAGAGCCATGACACCAAACCCATCCATCAACTTTAGGATGAGCTGGAGCTCAGACTGTATGAGCCAGCATCAGCAGCTGACCTCACTGCTGGTGAAAATCCAGTGAAAGTAAGCAATTTTATTCCAATGAGAAAGTAACTCGCTGGCTAGAAAATATTGTGTAAATACACAACCTGATCCTCTTTCCAACAATGTACAGAAGTGCGCCAAGCAGCAATTGATTTCTGTTTGTACCTGTAATCTTGGAGGCAAGGGCCATACAATAGAAACTACAATATTATTTCCACTGCACATTTATCGTCACCTGCTACAGTACAAACAACAGTTTCTGCTGCTCTTTGCTTTCAAAGCAGAGGCAAAAGCTGTAACTCTCACTGCAACACATAATTCTATTAACTCTGTGGATTAAGATTCATAAGACAGCATTTGATAATTAAATTATTCCAACATGGAAACTATCATCAGAGTAATCTTAAAGTAATAAAATCAGCACAATCTTTAGAAAAAATGGAAAACTTAATTGATTCCCAAGTGAATTAATTAGTTCTGAGAGCGGTGTGATATCATTTACCTCCACTAAGACATCATGCATGGAAAGAGTCCCTGGACCCAGAACAGTTTTGTGATATTTTTTGTGATATCTTTTCTTATTACCTCTCAGGTTTTATATATATTTGTGAAAATTAGATGAACAAAAGCTCTTAATAAGGGGTCACCTCATTTCCCTGTCAGGATCTACCGATAAATCATGAATCATTTCTAAGTTGTGCCACGCCTCACCTCTGTTCCCACCTGAGTCTCTGTTCCCAGTCACCGTCTCTCTGTCAGATTATTTCCTGCCACACTGTTGCACTTCGAAGACTCCAACTAAGGACGTTTGTAAGCACTGGTAACAGGACTGTAGCACAAGCAGGTAATTAATCAAAAATGCAAAGCTGAGCTACGTCACTATGCTGGATAATCTGGCAATGGGTGGAGATTTGCCAGATTTGAGGGCAGGTCCTCCAGGTGTGAACCTGCCCTCTGGACACCCTGCTGTACTTTTCTGTAGTAAAGTACAAGTAGTTTGCGTATCTCAATTACATTTGATTAAGTACAAATTTGTACTTGTTCTATTGCTATCCACTGACATGTCACTACAGAGCTAATTTATCCCTTATTAGCATACAGTTTGAAATGCTCCTTTTGTTGACACTGGCTGTTCACTTGGACCTCAATGGTGCATTATCATATTTGGCGAACTCATTCTTGGCTGTATTTCATTGAGAGCTAATTCTTACAATGGAGTGAATAAATGAAGCAGTGAATAAATGCCCATAGGTAAGAAAATTCATGTTCAATAATGAAATTCTGGTAAAATTCTGGGATGTCCTAATAGTTCTCACAGTTTGGTGCAATTTTTGTTTTGGAGAAGACATGTTGGACAGATAGCAGAGTTGTGCCTTAAATCCCTGTCCTTTAACTTCTGGTTGGACCACTGAAGCATCTGACAGACAGAGAGATAAAAACGAGTAGTTGGCATCGCTGAGCATGACATGAACCTGACAGATCTTGCATGTACATGTGCTTTTACCACATCTGTGTCACAGTTTGAAATAGAAGCAGCTGCAGTTGAAAGCTCCCACTCAGACATGCATGGTTGAACACATGCACATCCAGAGGCAGATGGGCGGGGACACTCCAATTGCTGCAAAATTAATGGCTCATGTGATAGCCAATCAAATGCTCGGCGGTCTGTATCAATAGCCAATGAAACAGCTGGTGGTGTGAATGGTGATGAGCTGGATGTCTGTCAGTGTCACCTTGGCAACAGCAAGGGAACACTTGACCTTCAACGCTCCACCAGGCAGGAAGGTTGACCAGCCAGGTTTAATTGGCTGGTTACCAAAGGTACCCTGAACTGGTAAAATTACATGATGGTTAATATCAGCACAGGTTACAATGGGATTACTGTCAGTTCTTTTCATGTGAAAGATAAATATTTTTATAGTCCTTATCCAAGTCGATGTATTTCTAAATATTAATAAAAAAAATATGTTTAAAACACTTAGTTTCTCTTGCAAACAAATGGCAGTGAATATACACTATATACAATATATAGTTTTTGATTCAGAGAATAGACTGAAGTACAAATAAACCTGTTGAATTTTACATATCTAAATTCCCATACTAGTTGTCCACAAGAGTATTTAACTGTCACTTTAACATCACTGAGCATTATGATTGGTCCCAAGTTCATCGTGACAATGAGCTCATCTTCAGCCAAGGATACGTTCAACAGATGGTATGCCTCCCACAGAGTCCAGGTCTCATTAATATGGAGCCAGTGTGAAGAGATTACTTGAAGACACTGAGTTTGAGTAAATCTCCAGAGGAACTGTGATAAGTACTTTGAGGTATTCAGTAAAACTTAAAAAACTGTAAATGTGTTTCAAAAGCAAAGGGTACTCATGCCGTCATTTATTTATTTTTTTCAGTATCCCCATTTTACTATTTGTGCCTAAAGATGTGAAATAAGTACAGAGTTGGTGTCATAAATTATGTGGCATTTAGACTCGAGCAAAGCTGCGTAACAGAGTGCAACAACGGCAGGCAGTAGGACAGGATGCCCCAGAGTTTAGACCAGACTTGAGCATTTCACTGCTCAAATATCTGGCCCTTTGGTTGTCCCTGGGAAATGAGGGTTCAGAAATAAATAAGTGCAACTGTGCAGTTTGTGTCATTTCAGCCTCCATTGGGTCTTTGATAGCTTGGAGTTTACCAGTCCCCCAAAATGTCAGCTTACATTAAAAAAGAAGAGAGACTGTGGCAGAATGTAGTTTTTTAAGAAAACTTTCTGCATTATATTGGTAGAAATTTTTAGAATCGCGTTTATTGGCCAAGTATGAGAAAACACATACAAGGAATTTGGTTCCGGTAAATGGTGACTCTCAAGCACAGCAACAATCATTTAATTTAATTTTATTCCAGCTAGGGAAACTATAACAAAATGTTAAAAAATAAATAAATAAATACTGGACTATGAAATGATGGCTGCTCACTGTTAAATACCCATCCATCCATTTTCTCCCATTTATCAAATTCAGCCTTGCAGGAAGACTACAGTATTTTACAGTATTCAACTATATTCACATAGAACACTTCAGTTTTACAACAGGTAGTGTTTTTTCTCTATTGTATTATACTTTAATAGTGCTGTAACTAATTACAGAAACATGTTCAGCTTGGTTAAAACCATAATACTGATTATTGAAATGGAGTTTCAAAAGCATAAAGGTAGAAACTGAAGATCTTTAGGATCATGCTGGATTGAGCTGTTGACACAAAAACACGTTGGTGAATAATATCTAAAGATTACCTCACACAGCATTACTCTGTAATCTGTGGATGTCAATCACTAACATGGGTGCAGCCGTGTGAGTGTATGGTCACTGAAATCAGTCAATATTCTTCTTCCGCAGTGCTCAGTCAGTCCATCACTTGTCAATTTCTGTCCCCGTCTCTCATTGGATAACAAGTTTAAAAATATTTTCTCATCACTGTAGCTTCCACGAGCACTGGGGTTAAACCCAGGACTTCAATGCTCAGAAGAGACAGCTACAAAGTCCACTTCTAATCAGACAGAAGTTTGGGAAGCTCACTTAAAAGAGTTAGTAATACTCAAACAGACACAAACAACGTACAATACGTTCACATTCTTTGTCCTTTTGTTGAACAATGAAGATGCCTTTTGTTTTTTAAAATGAGCGGAGGTGGAACCTTGTGCATCTGTATCTACGTTTCTGACTCCCATTTAAAAGCCTTTACTTCTCTTCAGAAATCTAGTTTTTCTCAGTAAGTCTGCACCTCTAACTGTTCTTGTGGTATTTACTTTTAATTATTGCTCTGTTGCCTTGGCATACTGCTACTGCTCTCACTCTTTTTCAAACTTTAAAAAAAAATGTCATTCTTTAAACACACCAATTCTGCTTTGCTGTGATTAAAGAGGAACCAGAGTTTGTTCCTGCGCAGACACTTTTTAAATTTTCATGTTTTAGCAAATGCCAAACCTCATTTCCTGAAGTATAGTAGACATATTTTATCCAATAAATGTACAAAATAATAAAGATGTCATGGCCCTGGGTTGGTGACCGAGTGTTTCACTTTGACATATTCTGTTTTGCTTCGTCCCTGTCACATCTGGTCTGATTAATCACAGCTGTTTTTCCCTCCTGTTTGCCATTTCCTCATTACCTTCTAGGTGTCTATGGCTGTGTCCCAATTCAGTATGTGCCTGTGTCCCTGGAGTATGCAGCCTTGAATATGCGTCCACAAGAGCCGTGTACTCAAAGACCGCTAAGGCCAGAAGTGCGAGACTGGGACGGTCTAGCCTCGGGTTGCCTAGCAACCATGATACTAACCGCTGGAAACATTTCATACAGCATTGTTTGACAGAAATGATGGAGAAAATATTTTTGCTCATCTGTTTGTTTGTTTTGTATAAACTTTGTTTGATTTGTTAAGTATCTCAAGCTGAGACCACAGGACTGTTAAAACATGATTGTTGGGCTTCATTTCTGTACTGAACAGTCATTTTAAGATTAGCTAATAAATAACAATTAGCTAATGTTGTTCATGAGACTAAAGTCATCTCACTTTGGTAATGTAAATATAATATGGCCAATATTAAAGTTAGTAATATATTAATCATTATTAGTTATTACAGCAGTGAACTTGAACTCTGTGTCAAATACTGAGCTTCAGTAACGATCCAAATTGCGTACCTCACAATATATAAAGCATAGAAACAATTACAGCAATATGATACAATAAACACAGCAGTACTACTGATTCAAAATACTCAAAGATTCATAGAACTGAAACAAACATGGACATTTATTCTGCTGCTGTTACATACTTCAGATTTGTGAATATTAAACTTGTTCCTGCCTTTCATAGTGTTTAACTTGAAGGCCCTGAGTACTTTCTCCCACACTGAAAACACTGGAATGATAAAATGACCTAATAAGACTGATTCAGGACAGACAATTAGTGATTTTAAACTTTTCTATCAGTCCTTCACAAACAGGGAACAGTCTGTCTATTCGCTCCATCTGTCAGCTGGTGCTGCTGGCTCTTCCTCCTCCTCTTCCTCACACACTGCTGAGTTTGTCCTGGTGGATCATCAGGGCTGCAAAGCCTCACAGATGATGTGCAGCAGTGGGTCCCTGAGTCTGTCCTCACTCTGGACACTTGCAGTTGTCACACATGGTAATCAAATGTGTGATAAGCTGCAGGATTCAAACACAAGTGTAACTTATAAACACATGTTCATACTTTTATTACACAATCGGAGAGAAAGACAAAGAGAGAGTGTGCAGGACAGACAGACAGGTGACAGTCTCAGGTGTATACACTGCTATAAAACAGCACCAGAGAAAGAGGATTTAGTGTTTGTGTTATTACGAGTGCTAAACAAGAAGAGTTCCCAGATGGTCCAGTGGACATATGTGTGAATCCTGTGATTAAAGCATCTTTCTTTCAGCTTAACGAGTGAACCGTCAGCTTGTTCAAGCAAACGTTGAAGTCCGGTTGGCTCCGCACCACCGAACAGAGGCAGCAATATAAATTAGCTAACAACAGTGCAGTGAATCCTGCTTGTGCCGTCATATTCAGGACTGCACACCGAGCAGCATTCACTGACTTACAGAGAATGTGATGATTTTACAGATAATTAAAGTCACTCATATCCACAAACACAACAAGTCGAAAGATTAAGGTCGACGGAGTATATTTTAAAGTAACCAAGTTAACGCTGAAGGTACAAACATCACTAATGTCACATAACTTTGCCGACACGTGGCCATGTTCTTCGTTATTAAACATTCTTACATAAATAAGTGACATAATATTCAGTACTTACTTTTAAAAGTTTACTCTTCGGCCGTCCGCTTCAGCTGTCTGCTGTTTTTTTCGGCAAAATTATCAACACCCACTGCCGTGCTATGAAGTCTGGGATATGTTGGGCCACAAAGGATACACCTGACCCATCCTTAAAATTTAGGGAAATTAAGGACGCATTTGAGGCTGCATTTCGAGCAGCCTTTGAAATGGGACAGCCTTCGTCGCGTCGCTGTGACGTAATTGGCCTTAAAATGCGGCCTTTGAAGCTGCAGACCCTGAATTGGGACATAGCCAAAATGTAGTGTGTTTCCCTCTGTCCCACGTTGGATCGTTTCTTTATCAACCCTGGTGTTTCATTTTGCATTTCCTCCTCGATGTTTCCATGTCTTTGCGTTCCCAGTTTCTGGTTTTTGCAATGTTTTCTATGTTCCTCATGTTCTTTGGTTTAGCTTCTCCCAGTCTAGATTTTGTTAGTGTTTTCAGTTCATGTAACTATTTTTTATCACTATTTCATAACAGGGCACTAGAGTGCGCAAATGCGACCAAACTGGTCCATATGTGGTCAACAACAAACACATATGCCCCTATCGTGGTCTAATCTAAACCAATCAGATAGTCAGGGGCGGGACCTTTTGGCCGTGGTCCAGATATTCCTGTGGTCCTTCGTGTGTACGTTTGAAAGTGCAGGTGGATAGAGAGAGGTGAGTAAGTTGAATAAAGCGATATCGATTCATTAAAACCTTTCACACCAGAATCTCAGGTTAAAGCTCACAAAACTATTTCAATAACCACCAAACAGCAAATGACAGCAGGTAAACAGATTCCATACAAACACGTAAACACAGAGCGCGGACCCGACGCAAGCTTTCTCTTTCTCGGCTTTCTCACCCGACGGCACGTAGACGGACACGTCGTTGGAGCTGAAAGCAGCTCACTCATCATGAAGCGTTGGTGGATGGCACTTCGTGTTTATTTCTTTTTTGCACTAGATTCTGAGCTGCAGGTTTGATCTCTCTCCAACCAAAATTCACTGAACCAGCAGTGAAAGATGATCCAAACTACGCTTACCATTTGATAAATGTTGTCATTATCCATCCATCCATCCATTTTCTTTGGCTTATCCGGGGCTGGGGTCGCGGGGGCAGCAGCCCAAGCAGAGAAGCCCAGACCTCCCTCTCCCCAGCCACCTCCTCTAGCTTATCCGGGAGAACACCAAGGCAATCCCAGGCCAGCTGAGAGATATAATCTCTCCAGCGTGTCTTGGGTCTGCCCCGGGGCCTCCTCCGGGTGGGACATGCCCAGAAAATCTCACCCAGGAGGCGCCCGGGGGGCATCCTTGTCAGATGCCCGATCCACCTCAACTGGCTCCTTTCGATGTGGAGGAGCAGCGGTTCTACTCTGAGCCCCTCCCGAATGGCCGAACTTCTCACCCTATCTCTAAGGGAGAGGCCAGCCACCCTTCGGAGGACACCCATTTCCGCCGCTTGTATTCGCGATCTCATTCTTTCAGCCACTACCCAAACCTCATGACCATAGGTGAGGGTAAGGGCGTAGATCGACCAGTAAATCGAGAGCTTTGCTTTTACACTCAGCTCTCTCTTAACCACAACAGACCGGTACAGCGTCCGCATCACTGCAGCCGCTACACCAATCCTTCTGTCGATCTCCCGCTCCCTTCTCCCATCACTCGTAAACAAGACCCCGAGATACTTAAACTCCTCCACTTGGGGCAGGGTCTCGTCCCTGACCCGGAGTGGGCACTCCATAAAACACATGTGGACTGGTTGGACAAACTCCCATGCACCCTCGAGTATCCTCAAGAGGATAAAGAGCTGGTCCAGTGTTCCACGACCAGGATGAAAACCGCATTGTTCCTCCTGTATCCGTTATAGTTGTATAGTTTCAACTAACAGATGAACTCTCCTCTCCAGCACCCTGGCATAGACTTTCCCAGGGAGGCTGAGGAGTGTGATTCCCCTATAAGTGGAACACACCCTCCGGTCCCGTTTCTTAAAGATGGGGACCACCACCCCGGTCTGCCAGTCCAGGGGTACTGCCCCTGATCGCCAAACAACATTGCAGAGACGTTTATAAATCAATACTGTCTGTATGGAAAGCAATTTCCCCCCCAAAAAAGTTCACAAGTAAAACTACGGTGTTAAGTGATGTTGGTGGAAAAATTTGAGTGTGCCTAACTTTTGTGCTGGTCCGCCTAATTTTTTTTAGGTTAGGTGAACCAGTGCAACCATTGCAAAAGTTAGTCTAGAGCCCTGCTTTTTAAAATTATATAGAACTTCAAGCACTTTTTTAGTAACTTATCTATCGTGCTCACAATAAAAAAACGTTGTGTTGACAAGATTCTTAGTTAATCATTTATAAATCAATATTGTCTGTGTGGACAGCATTTTTCCCCCCAAAAAAGTGCACATGTTAAACTGCGGGATTAAGAGATGCGGTTGAAAAATTTGGGTGCACCTAACTTTTGTGCTGGTGCGCCTAAGAAAAAAAGTTAATCTAGAGCCCTGCATAACTATCTATTAAACAAACTTTTTTATTGTACAATGCAAAAATAATGTGATGCATTATATTACTCACTTATTCCCTGAAGAAAGCAATTTGTTACACTACTCATTACATTACTTTTACATAATTATCAGCTAACAATATAAAACTGAGGCTACAGTCTCAAACTGACACAAATCCCTATTCTGATGTGGACACATCAGCTCTTTCTTTTGTAGTTGTCTGAACACGAAGCAAAGCTGAGAACAAGTCTGAAGAGATGTTAACCTGGACAGCAAGGTGCCAAAAGCTGATGTGTTAAACAGTAAAATATAATTGTTACTGTCCTGGAAGCACGTTGCACTTTAATATTAATGCTCAGGCCACTGTTCCTCAAAAAGTCACTCCTCAGAAGTTTCCTCCTCAATGCACACAAACTGAAATCAGGTAAATGTAACTTGAGTGCATGGGAAGAAAACAGCAGGTCTGATGGGTTGTTTGATTCTATCCACCCCTGATGCAGATAAATGAACCTGTGTAAGTACTACAGTAATGTAGCATTATTTTAGGATATCAGGAAATGTAATGTGATTACACGTTATACCCAACACTTGTTGCAATTCAACTCCTATTCTGAGTCAAGAAAAACTCTGTTACATTAACAGACTAAGAAAATAAGAAAGAGGGTGAAAAGTGATGACGGTTGTAAGAGTCCACGACTCACCGGGGTATGAAAAATAATATAACAGTTAGTTAGTCTTAGTCATCCTCATAAAAAAAGGTATTCTTCACAGGGTACTTATAAACCTATTTGTTTCCAAGCATTAATTTTTTGTGTTTTTTTTTTTACCAACAACAACAACAAAAAATTCAGTCTGCCTTTGACCCCGCCTCCCCCTTCCATATTTCAAGATTTCTTTGGTCCAGGTGCATGTGCACCTAGCTGATTCCAGGCTGTAAGAAGATAGGATGGCTTCAAAAAAGAAGCAGGTGAAAATTCAACTCCTCGTGAAGTTCAGAAGAAGGAAACTGCTTTATATTTTTTGGGCTATGGTTTGCAGTATTAATGTGGTGCAGCCCAAAGTGATCTTTATTTTCCCAGAGCCCCAAATAAATACATTTCAGCTCCCCTGGTGGTTGCATATTGTTTCATCAGGTTTGATGCCATTAGTGATCAAATTACAGATCCTCAAATAAATTTTAGCTAAATAACCTATGTACCTAGTAAATCTACCTGATACTTACCTGTGTGGAAATATCTGTGACCACTTGTGAAAGATGTCTCTGACAATGAAATATAGCTGTAGAAGCTGTATGGAAGAAGGATCAAAATTTTGGTTTTTACCCCTGGTCATGTTTGTTTTTTGTGGTCAGAATCTATTTGGATGAGAGGCTGGAGCTAGTGAATTGCAGTCTAATGAAGCCAGAGATGTTTCAGAGTCTCTGTACAAGGCCCACCAACTCCATATAATAATGGACAGGGAAGTTTCTGTTTCATTCATGTCTTTACCTTTCCTTCCTTTCTGACTGCAAACAGCAAGTCGGTCACTTTATGCCTCAATTGTAATCTTTTATGGACACTGATGTCTACCTAGTCCTTCTTGTTATACTTCTTGAAGGTCACTGCCTGTGGGATATGTATCGTGATGTCTCCAGACTAGTCTTCACAGTCACAAAAACAGACAGGGACACAGACGTGGGTGCAGTGACCGTTGTACCCACCAGCTGATGATGGAAGTTACATCATCTGAACCCAAAGGATACCAGTGGACCTGTGGACGGGGAAAAGGTAATCGAGCCTTTAAAACGCCTAACTTCGGTAATAAAATATATATTTACAGTCAGGTACAAAGCTGTCAACAAAAGATGGTCTTGGTGTCTATAGTTAGCTGAAAGGTCTAGAGAAGATAGCTGTTTGCCACCCTCTGCCAAACCAAGTCACTGAACTTTCAATTCAATGCAATTCAATTTTATTTATATAACGCCAAATCACAACAACAGTCACCTCAAGGCAATTTATATTGTAAGGTAGACACTACAACAATATATTAACCTCGAAACCTTGTGGTTTTCATGCCATTTAGAGAATTTTTGATGCAATCTGGCTAATAATGTGCTCTGCAGTGAATTGCAGCCGTTTTTATTTGCGTGCTTTGCAGCTATATAATTGCTAATAAAGCTAGTCAAGGTTATCTGAGTATTTAGCAAAGAAAAAAACAAAAACCACAGTGGCAGCCAACATGGTAAGTGAGAATTTAAAATGCAGAGTCCTGCTGTCACAGTTGTTACACCTATCTTTTACATGCCATGTTTTACTGTCCATGTTACAAAGGAAGCCCTTTGACAGCAATAAGCACTGAGTTACCTCAGATCCTGGAAGTCAGGGTGGGGTATTGGAAACTTCCTTTTACATTTAACAGTCTGCTTTAAGTATGAATTTGCTGTAAAAGTGCAAGCACAAATTGGCTGTCATTTGAATTCTCACAGTGTAATGGCTCATTTCAAAAGGGACATTTTTAAATCTCTTGCCAGACTCATAGGGATCCACAATCTCTTTTTCTGAAGGCCTTGGAGAGCTCTTCAGATCTTAGCATAATGACACCACACACTTCAGTAGCAAAGAGAACAGTAGAGCCTCAATGTCAGAGATTTAAATAAGACACCTTCTAACTGTCACTCTCCAAGGAGGTTCTAATCGAATCAAACCTTTTCTGGAACCCGTAATTCTAATTTTATGAGTTTGAAGGTGTGATCAATGTAGGGGTGGACACTGTACATGAAAGCAATGTCCTTACTCAAACTCAAATAGTGCTATAACTTCATTTTAGGAATAAGCATTTCAAGCAAAAGTGCTGTTCTGAAAAAGATACGGAATTTTCTGCTTAGCTCAAGAGCAATGCTTCTGTTAAATATCGGCAGGGTATATATGTGGAAAATAAAGGTTCATGATACTTTCTTGCACAAGATCTCCACAAACAGATATTTCTTCTTTGATATTTGGAAGTGCAAATGCTGTAGGTAACAAGTGACACTACAGTTGTGCAGTTATGTCTTTATGTTTGCACATTTTTTTGGTCCCTCTTGAGTTCCTTTTGCACGTTCCATGTCCTATGAAGTTCCTTCTTCTGAGTTTAGCAGCATTTGGTTGACTCTGAGCAGAGAGTAAGCTCTGTACAGTTCACAGTTCATCCTGCTACTTCTGTCAGCAGTCATGTACCCATGCCATGACGCCGCCTCCACCAGACTTTACCAAAAGATGTGGTGTGTCTGATCAGGAGCTGTTTCTCTCTATTTCTGTTCCAATGATTCTGGTACAAGTTCATCTTGGTTTCATTTTCTTCCTCGGGGCTGTGCCACCTCTTTTAGCTGTTTTCTGTTTAATCTGTCCTGCTTCTTGAGTGTAAGCTGTGGTTTGCACCTTGTTGTAAACCCATCTCTATTTCCATTAATAAAGATGTTTATATGTTGTAGACTCTGAAAGACATACTTCCTCAAGACTTTTCCTAATGTAGTTAGGTGTTCTCACCGAAGGATAAACTTCCGCAGTCATTCACTTTAGCTGTCATCTGTGGTCTTTAAGGTTTCACTGAACTGGCCAGATTACTGATTTGGCCACTCACACTCGTGCTTTTTTCTCTCTCTCTCTAGTTTGCTATGGTTTGCTTTCCAAAAAGACTCAAAAGGCAGACACACTGGAAATGGTTAACAGGCAAATATTGAAAAATTTTACCAGGACAGCAGCGTACTGCATTTGTTAATAACTCAAATTTATTTTTTCTCACAGGCCAGACTTTAGTCATATAAGAAATAGCCTCAGGTTGGTTCTGTCCACAGGCACATTCACAAATCTTCTCACAGGCTGAGTTGTCAGGTGAGTTTCTTCAAAGCCCCTGAAGTCCAATTCTTTGACTAGATCAGCTCTTAAGTCAGTTTCCAGAATTCTCTGCTGCTCTGAGGTAAAACACTCCAGGCGAGACTCCAGAAGTGACACAACAGGAAGGATGCAAGTGTAATGACGAGCACTCACAGCTACTCCTAGAAAGGGCTGGGATAAGTTATTCTACCAAAAGCAAGTTCATGGTAATGCCAACACTATTAGCACAATTTGTTCAACCAAGACTGAGTGTTGGGGAAAAGACAGTCAGTTGATGGTTATATAACATTGAGCATAGAGTATTTGCTGGAATGCTAATTTTGTTGACTTTTTTTAAAAACATTGTCTTGATGTCTTTTTGGACATTTTACATATTCTCATGTCAGACAGGCAGAATAATGCAGCTAATGCCACTAGATAGGATTAAGCTGCATACACACTGGAAGGTATTCACAACAACATGGCAACAAGAGACTACAAAAAGTGAATAATATTTGGCAACATCAGGCAACATAACCGCTGCCAATATGAGCTTTTCTCAACTTCAAGGTGAGCAAGTAGATGGATTTTTAAGATGGGAAACCCCTTAAAAATGGGCGACCGTGGTTCAGGTGTTTGGGGCGCTCATCTTGTAACCAGAAGGTTGCTGGTTTGATCCCCCAGCTCTCTGTCCTGATCATTGTGTCCTTGGGCAAGACACTTTACCCTACCACCTACTGGTGTTGGCCAGAGGGGCCGATGGCACGATATGGCAGCCTCGCTTCTGTCAGTCTGCCCCAGGGTAGCTGTGGCTACAACTGTAGCTTGCCTCCACCAGTGTGTGAATGAATAGTGGAATTGAAAAGCACTATATAAATGCAATCCAATTATTATTATAACAATAGTTACCCTTCTGGTTGGCAAATGGGACTTACCACTTGTTCACTCTCTTATACCATAACTCAGTGTGTGACAGCACACATGCCAAAGGACACGTCATGATTAAATTAGCCACGTGATTAGCTCTACAGGGAGCATAGTTTCTGTGTAAGATTTGTTCCATAGGTGACATTTTTGCTCAGTGGGTGAGCAGGCGACCAAATACCGCATGGCTAAGCCCTAAGCCACAGTGACCAGTTTTGAGTCTGACCCATGGCCTTTTTTATCTGCATGCTCTCCCTCCCTGTCTCTCACAACTATCCAATTTAAAAAAATTATTTTTCTAAAAGTCAACAAAAAAATAAAGAAAATTTGTGTTTGGCCAACTAATTTTTTATTCTGTTACCAACTGCTAACAGAGTAATTCCCTTGTCTTAAATGATAACATGACAGTAATATCCCTCATGTCCAACTTCGTGCTGCTTTGGGTCCCTTTGCTAGCTCTTCCTGTGACTATGTCCGTAACTTGGATAGCTCGCTCAAACTCGATAAGCAAGTGTCTGCTGTGGTAAGATCTAGCTTCCACCAACTGCGTCTTGTCTCATGTTCTGCATGAGGACCTGGAGAAGCTTATTCACGCTTTTGTGACCTACAGACTGGATTATTGCAATTCCCTGTACTTCAGGCTTCCCTCTTCTCTTCTCCTTAAACTGCAAACAATCCAAGATGCGGAGGCCCGCCTCCTGAATGGTACCAGGAAATTCTCCTCTATTACTCCTGTTCTAGCTGGCTTGCACTGGCTGCCCATTAAGTACCGTATTCAATTTAAAATATTACTGCTTACCTTCAAAACTATTAATAAATTAGCGCCTTAGTGAACTTCTTAGGCCACATACTCCTGCTAGAACACTTAGATCTGCTACTCAACTACTGTTGACGCAACCTAGATCTGAGCTGAAGTCTCGGGGTGACTGTGTATTTGCTCTGGCTGCCTCGGTACTGTGGAATAACCTCCCTCTTGATATCCACTCCTCTGATTTTATTGCATTGTATAAATCACAATTAAAGACCCACTTATTCAATCTTTCCTTTCCTTCTAGTTAACATTTCATGTGTGATTTTACATTATGTACTTTTATGCTTCTTTGTTTGATATGTATCTGCTGCTTCTCCTGTGTATCAGTGACAGCGATCTGCTTGTATACCTAGTACTTGCTTTGGTCCTATTTCTAGTTACTTTTATTTTATTTTCTATGTTTACTTGTTAAGCCCCTTGGTATACCCTTGGTTTATAAGTGTGCTTTATAAATAAAATGTATTATTATTATTATTATTATTATTATTATTATTATCTCTTGTTTGGTGTCATTCTTTGGATTGGGAATTGAAGCCTGAAGAAACAAGATGTGCTGGAAATTTAAAAGTTTATTCATTTAGCAAACAGAGTCCTCTGTAGCATGTGGAAGAACCATACACAGCCACAACAGCCTGGTATCTCCTCCTCATACTGGTCACCAGCTTGGTCACACACTGCTGTGGGACAGCATCGTATTCTTCAACCAGCATTTCTGTTGGTCACAGAATAAGCTGTTTGAAAATTGGCATAGAAGATTTTTCAAAAAGAAGTTTTTCAACCCAATCTCTTGTTTATTTATTTATTTATTTATTTTTTAGACGGGGCATCTGGTGATACTAGTCTGTGTGCGTGGAGTAGACATTTGCACAGCTGTCTGAGCACAACCATCAGGTGTTCCAATAAAAAAAACAAAGACATGTGCTTTCTTTATAATATAATCTCAATTTCTGTCTCAATCTGCACTGCATACGACACAAACAAAAACATGCAGCTTTATTGGAGAAACAACATTACTTCAGCCTTGTGTACTGGGATTCTTCAGTACCACATCTGGCCCAGCTGTTCAGCTGCAGAGACGAGTCTACAGCTACACATTGAATCCCTAAACTACAAATGGAAAACGTGTGATTTTTTTTATTTTTTCCATAGTGCTATAAAGAGCTTATGTGTACATGTAGTTTCGGGCATTAAAAGTGGAATAACTGAAATGCAGATAACAGCCAGTGGAAGTAAAGTAAAGAGACTGTAATGAAAATCTAATCTCAGCAGACACATTCATTTAAGGAGAAATCTGCACAGGAAGTGCCCACTGCTCAGTTACTTCACAACCAGGTAAATCGGCATGAGTGTAAAACCAAAGAGAGATACACGGAGAGCCTTTACTTTCCTTCATCGTCATTTTTCTTCTGTCTGGTTTCTCGCCTTTCAGAGCGAGCAGAGGAGAGAACAGCGGAATGGATTTGAACAGAGCTGGGGAGGTGTAGCTTTCACACACTCAGACCCCCACCCACCTCTATCCCTCTCGCTCTCTCTCTCCCTCGGTCAGCGCGTGCCTCTCGGTTGGAGCAGCAGCTCGTGCTCAAGTGGAAACGCACACCTCGAGCGCACTCACTGCTGAACGAGCGGCACGAGACTCTTCCTCACCTCCATCACCACGCGTCACTTTCTTCAGTGCACGGGGGGATGCTAAACAGGAAGGCTTCATCACCGCCACCACCACCACCACCATCATCATCACCGACATCCTCATCAGAGAGAGAGAGGGGCAGCGGCTCTCCGTGGGCTGAAAAAGTTGAGGAAGATCGGGCTTATTAAAGGGGCACCGGAGGGTCTCATGCTCGGCGTTAACGCGGGATAATCCGCACGGCACGGTCCGATCCTACTTTGGAGTGTGCAGGAACGGACCCGGTGCAGAGTGGGATTTGTTAACGGCGCTTTCCAGGATCGTCCGTGCAACGTCCCCGGTGCTGACTCTGACCTCCGGCGTGTTTGTTTATCATCCACAGTTTTTTCTTCTTCTTTAAACAATCGGCCCGTTGTTGTTATTCTTAACGGGTCCGGTGTTTAATCCCATCGGTGTGTGCTGGATCTGGTCTCTGGAGGTTTAACGAGATCCCCACATGTGACAGCGAATCAATAGCGGCTTCCTGACGTTTATCTGTGAACTCCCGTCATGTCCCTGATGGATTTCTCTCACACCACACGCACTTAATGGATTTCTAACGGTAGAGTAACGAATCCCGGGACCGTCCCGGGTGGACCTGAGGGTTAGTTTATTGACCGACGGTAACCTCAGCCCCCTCCCCGGGGACAGAAACAACCCGCAGGTATAAAGCAGGTGTTCACATCTGGTTTACCGAGGAAAACCGGACGTGTAGCAGAGAAAGCGCGATCCTTCTTGGGACTGAAGTCAGTCTGACTAATAACAGATCACCCCGGGAGAGGTTCCCTTCCACCCCGGGGACCGACTGCCGTTTAAAAAGGGTATCATCGCTTCTTAACGGTGGCGAGAGAAGAGAACTTACCGGAGAACCAGAGGAGTTTTTCTCCTTATAATATTTACTGGACAACCTTCATGATCAGGATCTGAGTTATCTAATTGAAGGAATTGACTGATTGATGGTGGATTTTAAAAAGGGGGAATTTTCAGCTCTTTCTGTGAATTTCTGTTCCCACCGAGCGGCATCCATGTAATCAATACAATCCTGTGTTATCAATCAGTTTTAATCCAGCTTCCATCCATCAGGCTCATGAGCTGGAAAGCAGGGATCGTTTAGACCTCGTGGAGTAGCCGAGTGAATTATCTCCTCCACGGTGAAATAAACCCACATGCTGGCCGTAAATTATCCACTTAACCCCCCTCAGGAGAGGAAAAAGAGAGAGAGCGAGAGAGCTATAGACACAGACCGCAACGAGAGAGTTATTACCGTTATTAAACTGCACCTTTATCAGCAGCAAAGCAAATTTTAATTTGAAATCCATCAGAGAAAAGGGGTCAAACGGAGGCGCTTCCTCTATTTTCAACAGCAACTTTAAATTCGTGTGACTCAGAAGTAACTACAAAACTGAACTTTAAAGACAAGATAACCTTAACCTAACCCCAAGAAGGTATTCTGGTTTGGGACAAAGCCTTACAAAAACCGTGTAATTAATCTCTAACCTGTAAAACAAAACAAAACAAAGAAAAGTTGGATTTCTGGACAAAGATCGGAATTCAAAACTTTAGTTTACTCAAAATAAGATCTGAAAATGTGCAGGTGTGACTTTGATTAAGTCTTCATGTGATTTCAAACCTGAAATGTAATCATAATAATCTCCAAGAGAGACATCTTAATGTCTTGTAAGTTATTATAATCTTCCACTGTAACATTATGATAATCCCATAATAGTCCGAATGGGATTTATTTATGGTTTATTGCGGATGTGTAAGAGCTTTAACTCAGAGCAAATTAACTTTACGTGTACCTTGGGAAAACTACATGCCGCTTTAACCCCTTTGTGTTCATTCAGACTTTGATCTTTGACTTGGTAACGTGACCATTTTCAAAGTTCAAATTGATGATTTCCATCATCCATAAATGACTTTAATTTACAAGCTGAGAGTAAATCCAGTAAAGGTGTTCTTGCTTTTACAGCATGAGGCTTTCATTCCCAGTTTTATACCTCGTGGTGGTTAAGTGTTTAGCTTACCCAGCTGATTTCCAGTCTATGGATGCTACGCTCACTGTATAGCCACATCCTCAACAGCATACCTCCTCCGCTCCGTCCTCCTCCTCTTTCTCCTTCTCAGTCTTCACTGCTCTTGAAATCGAGCCATGCAGCATTGATTTTTTTGTTTCTGTTCACCGCAAAACCAAAACGCACATGACCATCTTATTTTTTCTGGTCTTTCAGTTTGGTTGCCTGAAATGTAAGACGTGCCGCAGTACTGATTTTTCACATCTAGTCAGAACTCAAGGACGTTCATAACAGTCCATCAGCAGCAAGGTCAGAGTTCAGTTTTTCAGATATATAACTGCTGGAGTTTCATCAGCACAGACTGAAAGGCTGACAGGCTGAATCTTGGGGATGATCAAAACACATTCAATCACATCAAGTCTACTGTAAACAAGCTGGGATCTGACCTGTGCATAAATGAATATATTTTTTAATTTGTTTCTGCCATTGAACTTTGAGATTTTTTCTTTGCTGTTTTAGTGAAATTTTAAGCTAAATGGGACTAAACGACAGCAGCCCGGGACCCATGCGGAACGGCCGTGGCCTCTCGGATCAGTGGGCAGAATCAGTGGTTGTCCGGCCTCGAACCACTGAGCGCCACATAACTGTGCACAAGCGCCTGGTACTGGGCTTTGCCCTCTCCATACTCACCCTCATTATCGTAACAGCAGTAGCTGTGGTGCTCAGTGTCCAATTTGAGGCCTGTGGTGCACGAGATCATGATGGAACGACTGGGGAGCCGAGTTCCCGAGGCCCCGGCGGGTCTGCCAAGTTAAATGGAGGTAGAGGGGAAAGGACGGGGGAGAAAGGGGATGAAGAGGTGGTCCAGCCGTGGAGAAACTCACGATTACCAGGCTCGGTGAGGCCTCGGCACTATGACCTGCGGCTCGCTGTCTACATGGACAACTTCACCTTCTCTGGAGAAATCAGCATCGAGCTGGAGTGCATCAATGCCACCCGTTTCATTGTGCTGCACGCTGATCGCTTAGAGGTATGTTGGTGCTTTGTGACAAATCTGAATAGGATATTTTCGCTCACAGTGAGGATAGTAATCATTTAAATTCAAGCATGTAGCAGTGCAGAGCTCAAGGACTCCTGAGAACAGTTACTTTTTTCAAACTGACCGTTCTCAGTTGTTGAAATACGCTCAGGGTTGTCCAAAATTTTAGGGTCTTAGGTTATTTTAGATTTTTGGTTCAAAATCTACTTAGGCACAGACACACCCCAAATAATCATAGCTGTTCCAAATTGCAATCAATTAGAGTTATCAAGGAAAGAACCCAAACACCAGATATAAACTGCTCTTACTGATGGTTACAGCCCAGAGCTCTCCTTAGCATCATTTGACAGTGCTGCATGTGATAATGAAAAAGTCAAATTTTGGGTTTTTAGTAGGGATGTCCTCATCAGGTTTTTTTTGCCCTCGAGTCCGAGTCATTTGATTTTGAGTATCTACTGATACAGAGTCCCGATCCGATACTTCAATAATACATTAAAAAAGGAAAAGAAAGAAGAGCGAAGAAACAGATCCTGGATGTTCCTCAGTTTTTAAAATTTAATTCACCTTATTTTAACATTCAACAACTCTGTTAACAAACAAAGTACTTTTGTGAGGAAGTTTGAACAATCAAGTAACAAATAACATAAATTCTTCACTTATGGACTTTAGTGTAACAGTAGCTCAATTTAAAATATCCAGCAGGCATGTAAACAAATAAAAAAATAAAAGTGCCACAGTGTTTTCAAACTCTCCTGCAGCGTGAGCTGACTCGTCTGCGGCCGGGTTGCCTGGGTAAATTCGCTGTATAGCGTCCGTTGTTTGTTTTTGAGGTGCCGTATCAGGTTTGTTGTGTTAAATGTAGCCTTTTCCTTTCCATCTCTTGCAATCCCAAGTTTACATATCTCACAGTTTGCTATGGCAATATTGTTGTCATCAACTTTATAATACCTTCAGACCGCAGACATACTTGTGCTTTCCGCTTCAAGCTGCTTCCGTGTTCTGCCGGCAGGCGTCTCTGAAACAAAGTGATGTCATGCCGCACGCGTTGCTGTTTCTGTGAGGAGTTAAGTGGTCTAAGGCTACGTCCACACTAATGCATTTTGGTTTGAAAATGCATCGTTTTGTCTCCGCTTTGGCCTCCCATCCACACTGAGACAGAGTTTCTGGTCAGGGAAAACGGAGCATTTTGAAAACGCTCTCCAAAACGCATACATTTTAAAAGGCGCATTTGGGCGCAGTGTGGACGGCCAAACCGGAGACTTTTAAAAACGATGACATATGTTAGTCATATGATGCAGTCATGTGACCACTTCAACCAAGATGGTCAGACGGCGTCGTACAGCAGTTGTTTTGTTTGCTCAAAGTTTTTAGTGGCCATATTGAAAAGTAATATGTACTAATTTGTGACTCGGAGCAACAACTCCACCTCATTATCATTCCATTTGAAACGTTTGGTGCTTTTTCTTGCCATTTCGCCGCCCGTTTTAAAGATCCGGAAAGTAAATAAACAACAGATTGAAATGACGCAGGTCGAATCGTCTTGTGTTTTGCGCTGTTTTAATGTGGACGCGCAATTGCGTGAAAATGACTCAAAACGATAGTGTGGACCCGGAGTATTTCCAGACGAAAACTTTGTTTTCAAAACTATCCGGACTATTGTGGTTGTTGCCTAACTCTGTGCAACTGCATAACTATAGATATGTTAAAAATAATGAGAATATATATATATATATTTATATATACCCTCGTTTTTAGCCTGCCAGATCCCAAACACTAGGTTTACAAAGAAACCAGAGCACGAGTGTTTACCTTCATGCTCTACCCCAGCAGCGTCCCCACTTTGGTTCAGGTACCGACCTGCTTCTGATTTTTGACTTCATGATTGAAAATACCTCTATACCTATCCTATTCACAATCTTTTCTAATGCACAGCAGATTATAACATTAAACCTTTCTCTGCACTGCACTTGAGACTTTCAATGTTACTAGACTTGGAAAGAAGTTGAAATGTTACTTTTCGCTCAGCCTGTTCATGGCATTAACAAATAATATGATAGACCTTACTTCACCGACCTTCCTTCAGCGTACCTCTTGCCTCAAAAC
>VUQR01037176.1:21532-32270 GCA_015108515.1 Hemichromis elongatus
AAATACCTCTACACCTATCCTATTCACAATCTTTTCTAATGCACAGCAGATTATAACATTAAACCTTTCTCTGCACTGCACTTGAGACATTCAATGTTACTAGACTTTCAATGTTACTAGACTTTCAGTGCTTGGAAAGAAGTTGAAATGTTACTTTTCGCTCAGCCTGTTCATGGCATTAACAAATAATATGATAGACCTTACGTCACCGACCTTCCTTCAGCGTACCTCTTGCCTAAAAACACAGGCATGAAATCATAAATTAGTTTGAACACTTTAGGTATAACTAAACCCCAAACCTAAAAGCCACACCAGTACTAATAAGACCCTGATTAATGCAATTAAGCTTAATGAAACAAATTTACATCTTTGGTACTGGATCAGGTCTTGGCTGTGAAGAACTCTACTGTGTAGTCCAGTCTTTACAATTCTTAAACACTAGACGTACTTTAAATAAATAAACTCAACACTATGAAATGGGCAATGCTGGACTTTTGGTAAATTAGTAGTTATATTGTCCGTGTATTGGTTGCTGTTGGTTATGGCTGTTTTTGTCTACAGCACATTCACTAAGCTACAAAAAAATATAGTATTGCATCTCATTACTGCAGCTGAAGTCTCCGGTTTCTTGAAATGTCAGCAGTACTATTCCTGGCCAGTTTTAAATTGGGTACTTTTTTCTTTCAGGCATGATTAAACTCTTGGAGATTTACAATTTTCTTGAGAGGGTGGGGCACCAAAAGTCTCTTGAACCTTTAAAATGACAATGGTTACTCCTATTAGGTGCACGAATACCCCAATTTAATGAGTATTTCTGAATTTTTATTTGCTGTTCTTATATGAAATTTAAGATAGTAGGCAGCTTGGCAGAATTGAATTGGATTCCAGTAACCCCACTGCTAACCCTAACCTTTAGTAAGATTAGGTTAGGTTCTAATTTACCCCAATATGTGGAAGTTTATTTCATTTATTTATTCATTCTTTATAATATATTTTTTGTCATACCCACATAGAAATCTTCTAACAGAAAACCTGTTTTCGAAATGCATGTAAGGGAGTTGATGTAAAAGGTAACATCTTCTCGTTTCAACCCTAATAGTAGAATCAGAGATTTCTGACAGCTGACTTGTTTGAGATAAAACTGGATGATGTTTGGAGTAAATTTCTTTGCAGTAACATCTTTGAAGTCATGTTATTGTTTTTGAGAATGGTCAGTGGTTAGCCATGATCTAATTACTGTTGACTCAAGCTCAGTACAAAGTCTACATCATGAAACAGAGATTGGTGCGGTGCAGCCTGTTGAAGTAGAAGTTTTGATCTTTTGGTAATGTTCCAAACAAAGCTCCTCGTTTGCATCCAGTGGTCTGCTCTGTGCTGAAAGCATCCCGACACTCTCTAACAAAGAATGTTTATTTCCAGATTTGGCCTCGGAGGTTTCTTTAACGAGGCTAATTAACCGTCAAAGTTGCTGTTTCAGCCCAGTTTCGGAGACAACTGCGTGGTGAGAGAAAGCCTCAGAGAAACGCCTGAGCAACGTGATTTTTCAGTCCGGTCATCTCGGTTAATGTGAGAGAAGGATAAATCTGTCTAATTTGGGCAGAGGCCAATTAAAAAACCCTGCAGCCCCTTTTGTGTTTGTGTCAGAGCACACTGTGAATTAAGAGGTGCTGTCGGGTGCCAGGCAGGTCTCCTAAGGTATCCTCAGAGTTAATGTCTTATGAAAAGAAAAAAATGTCAAGATGTTGAAAGGCCAGAAAACAGAAATGTGAATAAAAATAGATGCAGCTGTTAGCAAGGGGGAGGGGGATAAATACTACTGAAAAGATAGAAAGCTTAATTCACAGAGTCAAAGAGATGTCACAAGTACAAAATGCATTCAAGATTTAACAAAGTAGAAAACAGTGAAGGTTTTCAGTCTAGACATTTCCGCTGACCATTTTCCCCAGTTTGCCAAACACTGTCAGTTCTTATCCAGATTTCAGTCCCTCCAGACAGCCAATGATTTAACTTCATGTCAAGTAAAATTAACATGCAGGCGTGCCTTCCATTTGGCTAATTTATTCCTCCTCTAGCCCTCCTTCCTACATCCTCTGATTGTGACCTGGAAATCGTTGGATGTTCCAATCGCTTAAATGCACCACAGAGGAGACGAAGAGATGAGGAGCTCCAGGCACAGAAACACAAGCGTGTCCCACGGGGAAGTTTTCAACACCCTTTGAATTGCAATTCCTGTACCGTAGTCAGTAAAATGTGACCCATCATGCCCATTCAAGCTGGGAGGAATGTCATATCTTGATTTTATACATTTGATTTTATTGCTATTTTTTTCTCCAATTCTGTCTTGGATCATAACAGTGAAAGCCACGCAGCTCCTTTATCTCTAGTATGTGATGATATTGACTCACAACAGGTGTTCATGTATGCACCACTCGCTGTGTGTCATTCTTAAAAGAGATGAAGGTTACAGCTTTATGTTGTGTTGAAGTGGTTAATAGTACAACCACTTTAACTTATCGTGGTTGCTGAAGTGGTTGTGTAGCACAATACACTTGTATTTAAAGTATGAGAAAAAAAACATGCAATCACTTATACACAATTACACTAGTTAATTGTAAACATAGTTTGTTTTGGAATATAGCAGCTGAGATTAGATGTCTTCGTTTAATCTGGTGTTTCAGCTGACTGAGAGCAGCACAAGTACTGATAAAGGGGGGCTGTGTGAACCTTATGAAAATGAGCTCATGGTTTTCACAACTGTGGCAGGTTGTAGTTTAATTTACTGTGTTATGTCAATGTCAGGATGTAGAGGAGGTTGTGACCTGTTTAGGGTTACAGTTGGATCAACCTATAGCCTTAGACTTTAGGGAAATGGGAATGTTATAGTAGAACTGTAAAGAGTTTGATGTGAAAGCTTCCTGACTCTAGACTTGTTTAGCATTGTCTAAAATATAGCCCTAATATCGTGACTTTGGGGTCATTGCTGCCCTTATGCATATCAATATGTTAAATACGGCACTTTAAATACATTTTTAATAAAGACTATGTAGTTTGGGACTGACATTGGTAAGTGCTGTTCCCTGTGCGTTGTATTTGAGTGTGTGGAGTTTTTATGTTCCCTGTGTGAGTACTCCAGTTTCCTCCTACAGTGTAAAGACATGCAGTTAGTGGGGTTTGGTTTGGTGTGTTGGCCCTGTGACCTGTCCTGTATGTACCCCGTCTCTCATCGTATGGCAGCTCTAATAGGTTGATGGATTAATGAATGATGCTGATGGTAAAAGAAGTCACCGAACCTTACTTTTTAGCCTAGCTAAGTTTAATTGTGAAAAAACATTATGACAAAGAAGGAGTATAAAACATTTTAGGGTATATATTCTTTTAGAGTACACTTCTGAGGCCCATTGGTGTGAAGCAGAAAGCCCTCCTTAATAAGAATGTGAGCTTCCTGAGCTTCCTTGTGGTCCGACCTCAGGACCACAAGGAAGCTCAGGAAGTGTCAAAGGGATTATTAAAACTGCAAGACTTTTTAGACCTCACTAGTTTCTCTAGCCAGGCGTAGATCACGGAGTGGTAATGAAATCTGTTTTAATGCTTTCTTCACCAACTTTGTTCTACTCTTCAGGCTCCAGAGATTCTGTACATTGACCCATTTTTTGACATATTTGACAGCCAGCTTCTATGTTTCTTGATGACTAGTTACCATCTCTTCAAAATGATTTTGCAGTGAGGGAGGACGTCATGTGTGTTAAAAAGAGTTCCTCCCCTTGCATCTCTCTGTCACATGAGCACCGAGTGAAACTGAGATGCAAGGAAGATACAAGCATGATGAAAGTGAGCAGCCACATTAGCTAAATAAAATGCACCCCAGGCTCAGTGTTACTCTCTTTTAGCTGAGAAATCAAACCCAGCACCAACAAACAAACAATTAAACAACATTTGTTTGAGCGGAACATTTTGAAGGCATCTCAGAGCGTGCCACTGCGTCAGCTGACTCATCAGAAAAGCCTGAAAAACATCCTTTTAATCTCCACCGTTTCCTCTCTGTGTCAGCAGGCTCTGTTCATATTGATCAGTTCTTTCATCAAAGGACACACACACACACACACACACACACACACACACAAACACTGTGTTTGATTGGCTTAGGGGTCGCTGATGTGTGACAGCAGAACGACCTAAAGGTTCCAAACTGTTCACGCTGCTGCAGGCGTGTTCCCATCATGCAATGCTACTCATCTATGTTTATAATGATGACTAATTAATTTTATTTGAAATTAATTATTTAATCCACACAAGGAATTTAGTATAACTTCAAGAGAAAGGTGTAACTGAGTAATGCACAAAAAGAGTAAAAGCTAAAATGACCCACATGTTACTTAATGAGGGGGGACAGAAGCTGTGGTCTTCTGGTTGTTCTTTGACCCAGGTAAACCCCCATATTGAACTGCTTTCAGGAAATAGCCAAATGCATACCCTTTATTAACATGATGCATGTTTTTACAAAGTATATTATCGAATAGAAATTACTTTTATTTGTGCACCCCTTCTGAATTTTTCAAATTTCATTTTGACCTGCTATTTCCACATGTTTTTATGCGCTGTTTGGTTAGGCACCAAACAGCACATGTTACCAATTATGGGCCTCCTTTTAGCCCACAAACGGATGCATACTTTTTGGAGTCTGCTGACTTGTCCAGGGTTCACTCTGCTTTATGTCAGCAAGGATAAGCTAAAGCTTCTGTGGCCCAGAACTGGATAAGGAAACAGTCGTGCAAGGCCTCGAGACTGGTCAGTTACCCCCTGGTCACCACAAGTTGCTTGGTAAAAATATGTATTCCCCAACTAGTTAGCAAGTGGTTACAAGAGGTTGCTTGCTATTGGTGGGTCAAACCGAAAAAAAGAGAGGTACACTGTGCTGTTCTCGCTTTGGTCATTAAAGTGACTTTGACATGACAGCAACAACACAGAGTCAGTCTGCTACCAGTCTGGGATCAAGTTGGCAGTTATATGCGATTAATTTGTAATAAACAAATCTGTTACAAATCTACATGGGCAGAAATTCTCATTAACTGCTTACAAAAGACACAGGTGCATGGCAAGTTTGCTTTATTAGAAAAATAACAGGAATGCAACCAGCTGATGACCAGTTGAGTTAGTCCCCTTGATGCAAAGAGATCCACTGGGTTGTGCTCATCGGTGCAGACTGACTCAGTTTAATTGCAGCATGTTGGCAATCTGTCTGTATTTCTAAGTAAGACAGCAATTATTTTCAAACTTTTAGTAATCTGAATGTAATTGCAATCTGTGCAAGTTAGAGCACAACTGTTTCGAGACAGGTTGGCTCCCACTAGGCGACCTGACCAATTTCTTTTCCTCTGGTTTCTAAGGAAAAATGCCCATTTTCCTGCATTTCCACATTTTCCTGCTGGATTTATGTTCTCTTTTGAAAGTTTGACATTTTATGACTTGCGCATGATGTTCTCACTGCACAGTGGGAGGTCTGAGTAAGAGTAAAACACACCTCCTTGCTCATAAACCAGAATGTTGTCAGGCAAACTAAAGGCTTCAGAACCTGGAGATAATATCACAGTGGTTTTGTCCATGTTTATTAGCATGGTCTAAATTTACACTTTATTCTCCACTTTGCTGACTTTAAAGCCAAAGTTATAGAAGAGAAGCCAAAAATTAACTTGGTAGATATTCTGTAGTCCCTGGAAATAAATAAATAATGGCACAGTGAATTATTCCACTTAATTTATCCCCATTAGAGTAATTAAGTGTTGAGCGATGGTCAAAACATTGCATACATCCAGTAAGTGTCACAGCAGGCATTCAAACCGAGCTGAGAGAAAGCGCCCTCTGCTGTTCAGAGAGATCAGCGCAGTCAGGCAGCAAACCCAAACCTCAGATCTGCATCAGCTTCAACCATTTATGGTTTGTCAGGTAGCAGGCATTGCTCAGCAACCTCTGATTCACAGCCAGATGTTGTTCTGAATGCTGGAGCTGTCACTATGGTAATATGACAGGCACCATGTGTACAACAAAGGGTGTATCTGAGAGCAGCTTAGGAGGAAAAAAGTATCATCATCTGAGTGTTTTGACCAAAGTAGAGAGGAAGGAGTGTTGAAAGAAAGAAAGCTCAGCAGATCTCCGAGTGTTTGTTAGTCTGCCAACTTTACCCACATTCATCCATTTTTCATCGTGCTGCTCAGGAGTCAAACTGACCAGATGATGAAGAAACAGTCGGCAGCTGAGGAGAATTAATCCTGAAGGAAAAGGAGAGCACCTGTCTCATTAAAGGCCCTACAAAGCCTCACAGGTGCTCTGACTTTTCCTAACTGATTAGACCTGCGCTCAGGTTGACGCTGAGCGGGGATTTATTAGTAATTAACTGAAATGTCACTAAACTCAGTGCACTAAAGATAATCATCCAGGCAAACATATAACTTATGAGGATATGTTAGTCAAGAACTCTCTGTACACACCCACACAGTCCTGTGAAGAGGGCTAATCAGCCACAATAAGTGCAAACACTTCTGTGGGTGTACCGTGAGAGCATACTTAAAAATAATATCAAAAGGTCTGCAGATCTGCTGCTCCTGCTAATCAGTTTTCTGTGTGAAGCGATGCAAAAAAAGAAATAAAAAAAATAGGAAGGTAAATTTGAACGTCAGGGAAATGCAAATGTTCTGAGCGTAAGCCAGAATTACGCACACCTCCCAGAGGATCGAGGCGAATTTACGGAAAAGGTTTCTCTCGATGAGTAAACCGCTGCTCTCAGTCCCAGCGTCAGTCCCAGCAGCCAAATGTGACCAAGGTCCATTCATCAAACGCTGACTTTCCCAAAGCCCTGCTTTCCTGGAGTATAAAATGCTTCACCAAGAACATCTGCCATGAATTGCAATCTGTTCTAATAATGTGAATCTAAGTTTTGAACTAAAATGGCACCTTTCCAAAAAAAGAAACCAACAGCAAATTCTTACCTAAATACCTTAGATGTTTGTTTTCAGGCAGACTAACGGTAAGACCAGAAACTATCCAAGTGGAACAGCCATTTCACTGACTGTATTAGAATTCTCCTCCAGGGATTACTTGCCGCCTGACCTAATGAGCCTGCACATTTATGTATTTATCTATGCATACTGGCTCGTTTGCATACATAATATAACAACATTCATTGGTAAACACGAACCCTAGCAATACGGCCACAAAGTGGAATGATTGATAAATATCCCAGGTTGAAATAAACTCCACTCATCGTTTGGCATTTAAGTTAATTGAAACATTATTGCTTCCTTATTTAGTCTTATACAAAGGCTCTTGGCTTTGAAATATGCATGAGTATTTTCAGAAGCATGTGTTTTTAATTGCTGGGTGAGGCCCACCTTTCAGACTATGTACAGTATATGGATATCATAAATCAAAATATGAAAATGCACATTAAAAGGTCATATTATTTGACAGTCCACAGAAATGCAATGAGTCTCAATGAAGTGTGCAGGCAGCCAGAAATGTGTAAATCAATAGTTGGATTGTGATGATTTTTGGAAATTTAAATTCAAGTCGTTTTTTTTTTAATCAAATAGTTTACACAGCTATTAAAAGTCTTAAAAATATTCTTCCTTGGTTTTATTGATGCAGGTAGCAGTTTATAGGACTTAACAGAAGGAGGGCTTGCACTGTATGGCACTGCTAACCTGAGCGCACAGGTGGTTTATAGACATTAGCTGACTGTTGCTGGGGGAAATCAGTTATAAGGTAACGACTTCACAACAGTGACTTCACATGTTTGCAGTAATCTTGGTGGTGTTGTGGTTCTTACCCACTGTGACGTGTGACTGTATCATCAACCCCACTAGACTTCTACCTTTTGGTAGTCTACTAGTCTTATTTTCCTCCTCTCTTTTAAACTCTCTTTTAAACTCTTAGTAACTTATTTGCAGACTGCTTTCTGGAAAAGTCTCGATTTTAAAGTCACCACCTTTTGGAAGAGCTGCTTCTCACTTTCTTTCCGAAAAGGTCAGAAATTTTCCACTCACTCACCTGTAGGATCACAAGAAGTCAGCTGCTGTTTGCTTTAATCCACTTCAGAAATCAATGGCTGCTGTCATGTTTCAGGCGGGAAATGACATAAACACGAGCAGCAACAGGAAGGCAGCAGCTTTCAGAGGTGCCCTGGATGTGAGTGAGTGTAAAGTGTCTGAGTTTGAAGAGTTCAGGATTCACGCGTGTACCCACGCATCCTATGAAACAACCCCTGCAGAGTTTCTTTGCAGAGTTGCTGTTAACATCAAGTGTCACTCATCAAAATTAATTTTAAATATTCTGAAGCTTTAAATGTTTAAATCCTGTGCTGTTCGCATTCATGTTTTCCTGGCTCGAAGTCTTCTCCTTAACACAATTTATTGATGGATTACTGTATTTCTATTTTATTTGCTATTTTTGCGACCAAGATTTTCTTTGTTCAATGATAAAAAAAACAGAAAATCTAAACATATTTCACATTTCTGGTCTGCACTTGTAGATGAGTCTTAATGTGAAGACATTGTTGTGTAGATGTCTTTATCCTCACACTTTCTCTTCAATCCATCAGGTGGACCGGGTGACAGTTACTGCTGAGGGCGGTGTTGGAGGTCGTCCTTCCAACAGGCCCGGGGGTGGAGTCATGCGTATCCACCGACACTTCCCCTTCCTGGCCAATCAGATGTACGTGGTGGCGCTGCACCGTGAGATGAAGCCGATGAGGGTTTACCGGCTAAACGTGAGCTTTGATGCTGCCATCGAGGACGAGCTGCTGGGCTTCTTCAGGAGCTCATACACAATGCAGAGAGAGAGACGGTACACACACACACACACGCACGCACACACACACACACACACACACACACTTTTCCTATACCAGCAGGTGGTTCAGCTCGAAAAGGTCAGAGCTTCACATTCACGACATTGATTAACTCACACACACCACATGCCATATGCCTGTGTGTGCGTGTCTTTGTGTGTGTTCCACTTATCACACACACACAGACACACGCACAAAACTCCTTATGAATTTCCCATAAGCCTCTGCTGCAGAGCAGTTTCCACATCAGATTTTTTCCCCATGGTGCCGATGGGAAACAGACTGTGCTGATACATTTATTATGTCATGCACCAATGTGTGTGGCCTCTATTTGTGCGTGTGCGCTGTGTGTGTGTGTGTGTGTGTACAGTGACACAGTGTTTGTTGACGTCTGTTCCACTTATTGTGAAAAACACAAACTTGTGGTTAATTGATGGGGAAAAAAAGTTGAGCTCAGCTGTGATTGGACGGAGTAAAGGCATTACCACATAAGGACTCTGCCTGAGTAGAGCTTTAGGCAGTGATGAGACATAATTAAGTCATTCCTCACTTTTATACTACGGTACAGCTGGGCGATAGAACGATAACGATATGCATCACGAAATAACTTTTTCTCGATAGAAAAATGAAACTATTGCGATAGATCTCATCTCTCTCTCTTCCTCTCTTAAAAAAACATAAGAACAGCCAATCCAAATTAAGTAGTGCAGAGCCGAACCAATCACAGCTGCAGCGTCACGTCATGTGACTTATTACATACAGCACAAGTGCCAAACGGCACATGTGTATTTGTTTGGGAAGTAGCCATCGGCCGTGCCGGCTGGCTGACTAGAGAAAATCAGCTGAGAGCTTTGGTGACCAGGTTACCGAAGAGAACATAGATGACAACTCCAGTGCCGGAGACATTGTTGAAAGGAAGCGCCAGAGACGTAGTGTGGAGGTATTTCGGCTATTTGAAGTCTGACAAAAAACAGAGCAGCGTGCACTGTAAATTGTGCCGAAAGCATGTTCCCACAAAGTCTGGAAATACAACAAACCTTTTTGATCAGCTGAAGCAGCGCCACCCACTGGAGCACGCTCAATCTCTGACTGTGCGCGAATTCGTCATCGAAAACAACCCTGCGAAGCAGCAACAGTCATTTGGGTCGGCTTTCTCCAGTGTCTTACCATATGACCAAAAAGCTAAGAGACATAGCAACATAACGAATGCTGTAGCCTACTGTCTTGTTAAACACATGCTACCAATAAACACGGTCGAAAATGAAGCATTGAGAAAATAAAGGCCACTTTAAAGCCTGAAGCAGTGGGTAGACTTGTCTTCCTGTCCCGCAACCTCTAGGCTTTTGTCCGACTGAAGTTTTATATATATGATTGCACCTAGGATTTAAAGAATGTTCTGTTAGCATCTTTATTTTAAAACTGTTTGAAAAGCTAAGCTAATCTCAAGCTAATCTCAAGGAGAGATTGAGCATTTCCTTTTAGTACTCATTTTATTTGATATTGACAAAAGTTTTGTCTGTTCTTCTGTAAAACAAACTAAGATTTATTTTTTAGAATTAATATTTTGTTTCTAGGTGGAATTGACGATTTAGCAGTCTGTTTTGTTTGTTCTGTTTTGAAACTACCTTTTGTGTAGTTTGCAATATTTGCCTTTATTTATCTGAAACTGAAGTGTCATGTTCCTTAAGTACATCTGCCCTGTTGAAATTATGGGAAATAAATATTTAAATCAAAACAAGCTGCTGATTATTTCACATTTTACTTGTGAGCAATGGCACATTTAATTTAAATCCTTACAAATATAGTGATTTGGCTTATATCGTGATATATATCGTTATCGCCTGAAATGACAAAAACATATCGTGATATGAAAAAATCTTATATTGCCCAGCTCTAGGC
>VUQR01037183.1:768-13661 GCA_015108515.1 Hemichromis elongatus
CATTCATGTTTGCACTCAACAACCATACTATAAATATGGCTATACTATACTGTTTGCACTGCACAACCATTCATATTGTAAATACTGTTATATTTCTCCTCTATATACTGTGCTAAGTGTCCTCTTTATATTTTATACTTTAACTACTTTTATTATGTTTATAATGTTACTATTCTGCTTCTTGTCTTGCCTTGTTTTATTCTATTGCTGCTGGCCTCTGTGAGCTACCAAACACATTTCGTTGTATGACTACAATGACAATAAAAGTTTCTTTAATCTTTTTAATCTTTAATAGTGATCCCATAATATTTTTTGTTAAGCCATGAGGATAAACAAACTTATTTTTGTTTTTTTATCAATTGCCATCACAGGTTTTTTGCGCCTTGTCACAGTAGGAGATGAACTAGTATATTGAACTAGTATATTGTTATTGATTGCATGTTACTCATGAGACATTAATTTTACCTGTGCTTCTCCTACTGTGACACTTATAAATATTTGTTGTAAAAAAGCTCTATTACAGTCTCTATCAGCTAAACTGTCAAACTAAATATAGTAAGGAGTACACATGCTCATTCTGCCCATGGGGAAACAAGTTTTGGGTAAAAATCCTTGTTGTGCCTTTATTTTTTACAATCAGAGACCAGACTGGGTCAGCCTTTGGTCTAGTCCAGTGTAGTCTTTTATTGTTCGGTGGGATTTACCTTTGCAGAGTGCTTGGACGAAGCTCATAAGGTCAGGTGCCTTTCCAGAGCGCAGTATCTCACTCAGGGCCCAGATGTAGTTCTTGGCGAGGCGCAGTGTCTCAATTTTTGATAATTTCTGTGTTTTAGAGTAACAGGGGACGACTTTTCGCAGGCTCTCCAGGGCATCATTCAGGCCGTGCATGCGGTTTCTTTCCCGGGCATTAGCCTTCATCCGACGGATCTTAAACCTCAAAAAAACATGAAGCAGATTTATCGTTAGCCGAGTTATCTCTCATTTCCTCTGAAACATCTTGATAGTGATTATATATTTTCAATAATCTTTTGCAAAGGTTTGCTTGTATGTAGGTATAAAATGCTGCATGTTGTCTCACATTGATTTTACTCTGTATTGTGGTATTTTGCAAGCACTTACTGATCAAATGTACATAACAATTTTCTGTTAATCAAAATTTGAACAACAGCATGTTTTCCAGAGAAACATGCAGAGAAAATGGCTTAATTCAATTTGAGCTTCAACAGAAAGCCCCCATTAATGACGGGTTCAGCAAGGGACTTCATTAAACTGTGGGAGGAACCCGTGAAAATAACCCTCAGTGCATTTCTCTGTTCCTCTTATTTATTTATGTATCCAGTTGTGTTTTTATTTATTTCATGAGCTATAAGCTCCTATTTCTTCAATTATTTTAGCAAACACACAGCCTCCTAAACAGTACCGCACGAAATGACAGAAACATCTCTTGACTGAAAACACAAAATCCACATTTGTTTGGAAAGTTGCCTTACTAAATGAGCACAGTCTAGTGACTTAATGTGTGAGTCTTATTTCATTTTCTTTCCTCAGAGTTTGAAAAATCTGAATGATTTTCTATTAGATTTCACTGTACACAGGCACACTTATTCTCATGTGAGTTGTAGGATGCTGTCATAGCAATGTTCTTAGTTTCCCGGTGTCGCGTTTCTGTCTGTAAAATAAATGTTAATACTATGTGATCTTAAAAATATATATATCATTTTAACATATTTAAAAATGCAGAAAACTGCAAAATCAAAGAAACAAAGCATCTTTATTTTTTCTTTTACCTGTTAAGCTTTTTTTTTTCTTTTTAATTAAACGTTATTTCCAATAAACTGGTTGAAGATGAATCCTGTTCATGTCTATAATTTATTTTCTGCATTTAGAGCTAAGAGTAAGTTAGAGTTTTCTAAATTACACCTATGTGAGCCAAAACACTGAAATCCATTATAAAACATAAATGTGAGTTGCAGGTATGTATTGATCTGTACAAGTGCGATCATAAAAAAATGCTGAAAACTACAAAAAAATAAAGCTAGAATTCAGCCATCCTTTTCATTTTTTATACCTGTTAAGTGTTTTTGTGTCTGTTTTACAGTCGAATCCAATGCAAGTGATTACTACTGAATGGGTCCTGCTCTCCAGAGGTTGAACCTTGTGAGACTTCCTCTAGTGTAACTTTGGATTTTTTATTTTTAACATAGGATGAACATGTTGCTTTCACGTCACACTGAGAGCAAACTGAGGAAAAGAGAAACTACCTCTGTAGACGAGCCTTTGTCATCTTCTTCTTCTTGGGCCCTCGCCTTTTCGGCTTGTTCTCCCCATCTTCTTCTTCTTCTTCTTCTTCCTCATCCTCATCATCCTCATCATCCTCGTCCAGATGATGGAGGCGGTCCTCCTCCTCCTCCCCTCCTCCACCTGTAACTTCTTCTGCAGTCCTCTCTCTTTCTGCAGGGCTGCAGAGCTCCTGCTGCTCCTCCGACTCCACTGACATTTGCTCCTCCAGCACAGATCTCGTCATGATGCTGATTTCTGATGGAAAACAATATTTGGGGATATTAAAGAAGAATAAAGCAAATTGGTTTGCTGTCACACTTAAACGTCACAGAGAACAATTAACAGTTTGGGATTTTAAGATTTAATTTCCTACTTTAGAAAATTGGGTTTGAATTTTATATAGATGATCTTTGTTTAAATAAAATAGAACAAAGACGATGATATTAATGGAGCAACTGGAGATTTTAATGAACCCGCTGAAAGACAGAAAGAAAGATCCTGTGTTGAACCGAATCCAGTATTAAATATAAATATGTAAAATATAAACATAAAATGTGCAGACAAAAGTTTCATCTCTATAGAAGAAAAACATAATGTAATAAAAGAAAACTGCAGTGTTAAAAATGGCTGAACAAATAGCTACAAGGTGTGTTTTGATAATTAGATAATATAATCTGTCGGTAAAACCCGCGCAAAGGATTGCAAACTGCCTTCAGAGAGACGCAATCAAGACTTTGTTCAGAATTCAGTTTTTAATGATTTAACAGAAAGTGTTTAAAAAATATCGAAACTCTAAATAAATATGTTTATTTAAAAAAAAACCATTTAAACTATTTAACAAGTGTGCGAAATGCGAAAAGCGTTATCTTTAGCCCCGTTACAGCTTATTTATAAAACGTGTAGTTTTTTGAAAGTAGAAGTTAATATTAATGAAATAATAATAATAAGAAGAAGAAGAAGACTCCCTCCTTTTTCATTTTCTGTTAACTGGTTCCGTTAATTTAACAGACCGACAGACAGTTGCAGGCGACCAGACATTCGGTACCAACACAAATATAAAATAGAACGTAAACTAAACAAATTAATAATTGAATGACATTTTACGAAAAAGTGTGTAACAGACTGGTCATAAAACAGGCTAAAAGCTCGAATTTATAACATATAAACAAAAAACAAAAAAGAAAGAAAGAAAAGAAACAAGAAGCAGTTTTTATTAATTAAAAAATAAACTCACCTGGAACAGGCTTTTGTTTTTGTTTTGTTTTTAAACTGTCCAATTTATTTATAATTTTCTATCCATTAGATGAGATGAAATGGGCTATTATTTTTTTTTCATTGGTAAGTAAAATAATTAGTAATGTTCTAATTGTAACATTTTATCACAAATAACAAACCAGATTTATCATTCCCAAGGTCAGACAACACCGAAACCCAACAGCCACAGGAATTCATCAATCGCATATTGAGTATTATTCAGTTATGAACCTACCTGCTGTAATGAGCCGCTGTGTGTCAGATCGCACGCATCCCGCGTGCTCTGTCTGCGTGTCCGTGCGTGATTGTGCGTGATCTGCTATGAGCTTTCTGAGGTGTGTATGTGGGATGCGGCTGGTTTTATACTCAGTACATACACTGCGCAGGGTTTGGTGGGGGTAATTAGCATATTGAGGCCCCGCCCTCCTGGCACGCGCCATATGGCGCTTGCGTCATTAAAACGGCCTCGGGGATCACGTGACAAATCTTCCATTTGTGCCATCCAGTCTCTCTTTCTCTCTCTCTCTTTTGTGAGGTGAGTTGACCATCTGTCGCCACAACATCTACGCATGCGTAGATTTAAACTTACTGCTGGAAGGCCAGTGTTGCATGTGATGATTGAGGTCATTTTTGGCCTCAAAGAAATATCATTGCTGTCTGTTTTTAAAGGTAAATGATTTGTAAATGATCACCTGTGGCTCTGAATCACAGCTCACTTGTATGACAGGTAACAACATCTTGTGCTGTTGAAATGTGTCTGACCCTGTGTCCTTCTCATGAATAATTAACATAAATACCTCCAATCTCCTGCGGAAATGCTCATGGATGGGTCCTGGTGCTGTGTGATTCTTTATGTGTATGATAAACATAGAGGAACGACTCAACAGCTGTAAGAATGAACAAAAACTTGTGAGCCTTTGTCTTTGGATTACATGTATTACTGCTGAGTTTAATTTATCTCACCTTTTCCATCCATTCATCCATTATGTGCCACTTATCCAGATCTGGGATTCCCTCTCCTTTGCATTGAGGGGCATCCAGGCACTTCCGGGTCAGCTCAGACCTTCCCTCCAGCATGCCTTAGATTTGCCCCAGGGTCTCCACGTAGCTGGACATCCCTGAAAAAGTTAGGAAGCATCCAGGAAGCATCCTGTTAAGATGCTCGGTGTGGAGAAGTAGCAGTACACAGATCAGTGAGTCATTCAATAAGTTCTCTTCACATTCTCTCTTCTCCACAACAGACCCACATTACATCCACATTACTGCAGATGCTGTGTTCAGTAACATAGTCAGCATCTGTCTCCATTGTAGAGCTAAGTGAAGGAGATAAGACTCAATATAAATGAAAGGTTTTTTTTATTTTTTAGGAGGCGTGTACACACCTGCAACTGTGGCACATGAACTTGATCAAATGAGTGCAATCAGGACAATGTATTATGTCAGTTCTTCAGGGCCTTGATGATTAGGCTTGATCAGACCTGACTGTGACTCTCTATAGAAAAGAGGTGCTTATCTACAATATCAGAGCTTTATTATGACTCATTGCTAGTTATAGTGCCTTTGAATGGAACAGTCTTAATGAGAGCATAGAAGGACATGAGGAGGCTGAGATGTCTTTTAGCCTTAATTGATACATTGATACTGTCACTTTAGCCATTATGACATTATGACATTTCATTTTGTGCCTAAACCCAAGCAAACAATTTTCACCAACACATATGGATTGTATTCACAGTGTAAGTATGACCAACCTGCCCAGGTATTGAGGTTGTAGGACTTGTCTAGTCACTTGAACAATCTGGAGCAACATTAGAAATGTCTTTAAAAGTTCCTGCCTGTTTTTAAACGCTTACTGTGGCACCCCTCTCTCCTTTGAGCACAGTTCAGAAGAACAATGTCCTCGATATATATATATAAAAAAAACCTTTTTTCTTCATTGGTGGCACATAAAAGTATTTTCCAGCATTAGTTTGGTCTTGGTCAAACATAATCATAGGACATGTTTCCACTACACGTTTGACAAAGTCAAGAACAGAAGACGAGCTGGAGGAAACCAGTGGGCCAATAAGAAAAAAGCAGAGGACTTTGGACCAGGCTGCTCTGCTGTGAAGATGCTGCTATGGTGATGATAGAATGGTTGCTAGGTGGTTACCCAGTAACTGTGGAGGACTTGTGTCTGTCCGCTGGTTTGGACCATCTGACAGGTAATATTTAACACACAATCAACGCTTTAGTTTCTCTGCTGCTTAGCTTAGCTTTAAATAAATATGAAACTTTATCCAATCTGATTAATAGCTCTGATAATAATGAAAAAAAAAATCTAAGTTTTCTCTTTTTTCTGCTTGATGGATTTTATTGCTTTAAATATCTATTAGTGAGGCCGGCGCTTGCGGTTTTATTGCATTTGAAATGCTGAAGGTGTGTTTACCTGAGATGTTCAAAGAGAACAGAAACGACTGAAATGAAATGAATGAATCTTCTCCTTGGAGAGAAGCCCACAAACAGCACAGAAACGCACTGTTGAATAATCATCATTATTCCATACTGCCAGGTGTGTGTGGGCGTCTGTGTGTGTATGTAGAAGGTCAGATTGCCTTATTCATGCAAAAAAACGCACACAATAGTATCTAGTATCTAGGCCCCACCTGAATAAATAAACAGCGAAGTAAACAGACAACAAAGATTCATTAGAACACAGAACAACAAAGAAGGGCACAACTAAAAAAAAGAAATTGTAGAGAATAAAATTATCGCACAATTCTAGAAACAAGACAAACAGCTTTGCAGGGGCAGAACTGCATTAAGCTTTAATGTAGTTAAAATGCATTTAAAAATAATATGATGGTCGTAAATAAGCAAACTGAAGGCCGCTTCAGTTTTACAAGTGCACCGAGAGGAAGAAGACTAGCTTTTAGAAACATGTTGCGACATTAGGCAGAAGCACCACAGGAAGTAGCTGCAGTATAAACACGTAGTTTGAACATCCAATCACCGTCAGTCCCCTACACTATTTTTTTTTCAAGTTCTTTCTTTCTTTCTTATTCATTTGGCAGGCGTGGTTCAAACTGTCATAACTCAACGTGTTCCCACACGACTTTCAATGTAACAGCAGATTCCTCCTTCCTGGTTTGAATGCCTGGAGGCGTAGCTGTAAAATTCTTGACATTTTTTTTTAAATTTTTTAAATAGGGAAACTTTATTTCTGACACATCTCAATACACAAAAAGTGACAATGCGAAGACAGTAATGCAAAAATGCAATCCCAAGGGATTACTGCACAAACGGGCAATGTTTACAGTGTTTCCAGGGACAGGAGGAATATCTTGTGCCAGTTAAAACATAGGCCACGTTTTTAGAATCGATTAATCGTTTGTGCAAACAATTTCTCTGCACGGCATTACAGTTGGGAACAGTTTAGTTATAAATAATCAGACTCGGATATTTTTCCATCTTGGAAGCTTGAGCAAGATCCCCCTAAGTGTCATCACATGCCACCTGAAGCGTTTTCATCTTTGCTTTTAACACAAATGAAATGGAGTTAAGCAAGCACTAAAGAAAGCTGTTTGCTTGTGCTTGTGCGCTGCACATCATTATCATCATCATTACAAAGATCATTCCTGATGATGTGACCCAAATATCTGACTTTAGTGTCCATGACAGAAAAAAAACAAACTTGCTTCTTGTCCTCCTTGGTTGTCGCGCTCTAAGGATCATTAATAATCATCCACCCAGCATCATGTTTGTTTCATGTTTGTAAGAAAGACCATCAATATAGAAAATTTGAAGAGAACAGGTGGACAATGCCCCCACCTGGTCCAACCCTAATGGTTACTAAAAAGGGCGTAGATGTGCTCCACCTGACCTACATAGTTTAATGCAAATAATCTAGGATCCTTATCACGAGTGGGGAGACATGTTAGGACTCGAAAACCATATCAGGCAACAACAAAGCCTGTCGGTGAACATGAGCTGCGCTGGAACAGTGTTTGGTTTCCATCTGGTGGTCATATGTTGGTACTGCAGATTAAAAAGGTCAAATCAAATGTTTCTTTGACTTCTTCAGAATTTCTATGATTAATAAAAAAACAAGAAGTGGACATTTACCTCTACAACGACTATTATACCAAAAAAAAAACCCTGAACTCTTGAGAAATATCTGAATTGATTTATTATCAATCTGATCTTGATCCAAGTCACAATTATTGACAAATGCTGTCTGACAAAAGTGTACTTTTCATAGCTCTTTTTGACCACACCAAGTGATCAGTCACAGCACCTGCTGAATAATATAGGCAGAAGTAATTAAAGCAAAATCCTTTCAGTAAATCCTAGAAAATCTGCTTTTTCTCCTTCTTTCAGTCATTCTGTTGCTGGTTGCATTCATGCTTCGGGTCCTTGTCTTGTTGCATGACCCAAATCTCACCCAAGGTTCATGTCTTAAAACTGCCACCTTGAAATTATCCTATGTTTTGCTTTTACTCAGTGGACAAATAAACCACAACTGTAGTGAGTTGGAAAGAATTATGTGGGTGTTTTGCTGTTAGCCTTTTAAAATAATTGAGATGAAGTGGTCAGTATTTAATTAAAATAAATACACTTTATTTTGATTTGCAGTTACTGAGCTAAAATAATACCGATTTTACCGGCACTACCAACAGGTTTTCTCTCTGTTGGAGTGTTGGTCAGTTGTTAATGTTATTAAAGTGATCTAAAAGAAATCAGCTGTTCCCTTCCCGAAAGGGTTATGTAGCAGATAGCTCTGTATGTTTGATCTGGTGTGGTTCTACACCAGGTACACTTAGTGAACCCTAAAGGTGAGTACTGTCTTGAGATGGAATTGAACTAGCAACCTTTCAATTGCACTACACGTTTATAGTGAACTAAAACTACATTACAAACTAAAACTGTGTGTGTGTGTGCGTGTGTGTCTGTGTACTTCAAAAATAAGGCATTTGAATCTTTTAACCTCAGTGAACTCTAACTGATAGGTCTTTATCATAATTAAATCTGTGTGCAGTCAGTGATTATTAAAGACACCAGTAGCCAATAAAGACGACAAGCGCTGGGATACGTCAAGCGAACGGTGGTCCGGCAGGGGTCGCTGCTCCTAAGCCGTACCCTTCCGAGGACACACCTCTTTCCTCCTGCCCTCCCCGTCGCCGTCCTCCTCCTCTTCGCACGCTGCTTGTCACTGCTTCAGCAGGTTTCAGGAAGCGGAAGCGGGAATGTTGGAGTGTTTATTAGAAAAGTTTGGTCAACTTTGACACTTTGGGATTTTAGGCGCAAACTGCAGAGGAACATGACGGTGAGTGACCGGGGCGCTCACGGCGCCGCTGCCCGCTGCTCTGCGGCTGTTTGAGAGTTTTGGTGAGGCTGCTGTCAGCTCTGTCCTTCGTGTCATAACAGAGTAGGAACGAGTGAACGGGATCAACAAGTGGGCTTGATCTAACAGCAGGAGAAGAAAGTTTGCTGACGATTTAGAAAAGGGGCTGCGCAGGCTTGAAAAGTGAGTTTAAATTCGACTGGATGGTGTTCAAACCGCAAATATCTAAAGAAAAGTGACCAATCAGTGGGTGTAAGATAGGTCTTCATTTGTGCGTGAGTGTGTTGCAAACTGTGGTGCGTTATAAAAGCCTATTGACTAACAAGCTGTTGGGCTGTGCAGTGAAATGCGGGCTCCGAAATGCTGCTGCCGCTTGTAATCACTTAAAGGTGTATCTAATCGACACAGCTGAATGCAGGGTTACATTTCTGATGAAAACGTTAGAATCAGATGATTTTATAAGTCATTCCCTGCAGGGAGCTGATCAAAAAGTTTTTGAATCTGGAGGAAATGCAATCAGTTCAAAACCAGAATAATATAATTCACTATTACATGATAAAGCAGAAATGTTTACCAACTGATTAACAGCCTCATTTTTAAAGACTCATCAATGAAAAGTTCCTGTTTTTTTTAGTTAAACCAAAATGGTCTTTGGTTTACCTGCTTCCATATTTGTAATATAAAAAAGTAAGCTTATATTTTACTACTAATAATCATTTTAATGTTACTAACTTAAGGGGTTTGTTTGTAAAAAAAAAAAATATCTTATGTTTTTAAAATGTCCACATTGCTGTAAATGCTGTGGGTCAGGCTAATATGTTAACTTACAGACAAGTAGTAGTAATAATGTGGAACAGACCAATCGTCACCATCCTGCTCTTCAGGCTGAAATATGTGATTTCGTTTAGAAAATGAAAATGCTTTCACTTGCAGGGCACTCTGTGGTGCGACAAGTGGTGGCAGCTTATTGAGTAAAATATTTTCAAGTGTCAAAACTAGAAATGGCCAAAGCAGACAAAGTACCTGTGGCGGTATGACGTGTTATCATTGGCAGTGATGCATTCATGTTTAAACACATTATGCTCCAAGTCAGGTGGTTGAGTTGGAGCTGGTTTCTGTTCTGTTTCTGCGTTGTTGAATGCCGGTTTGCTGGTAATTTCCAAATGCATTCACCGACTACTTGGTAACATGTAAGAAATTGCAGTTTCTCACCTGCAACACATTAAACCTTGAAATTATTCATTAAATCTATCTCAGAGCAAGCAGTAAATCCCCACATTTATGAGGCTGAAACCATGTTTGCTATTTTTGCACGAAAATGACCACAGTGATCATATTTTTAATATATATATTACAGCTATAGTGAAGTTTTTATTCAATATTTTAATTTACATTAAAAAAAACTAGTGTTAAATATAGTGCAGTAATTGCAGAGCACGTCCATGAAATCAAAGTGCTTAACTGTCTCTTGTACAGATATGTCAAGTCGAATATGCGGACTTTATTTTTCCCCTCACACGTTTCATGAGTGTTCAACAAAGTAATGCTTCTGTTATCATTACACCATGTATGGTGACCACGCCGATACTGAAAAAAGTGGAGGCTTGTGTTGCGTTTTGCAGTTCGACCCCTTGAGTCTGGCTTCTGTCAGAGTCGACAGGTTAACTTAACACTCAGGCTCGATATTCCTGCAGTCACTGGGTCATCCTCTTCTCTCAGAGATGACTAGTTTACTTTCAGATAAAACGGAGAAAAGCCAGAAAAACTTGACATTTTAAACAGATTATTAGACAACCAAGATTTAGCCTTGCTGAAATGTAATACAGCTCAAACAGGAGTCATTTCTTAAAGCTAAATTTATGTTTTTTTCCGCTCTCCAATAATAAATTTGCGTATATTATTCAGTCGCCTGCATCGTGTTTAATTCTTCACTGACTTCAGTTTTAGTTGTTGATTTCCAGAATGTTATTTTTTTTAACATCTCCTTTTCCAGAGCCAGCTCTCAGAACTTGTTATACACTAAAATAATATTAACTGAAATGATTTTTAGTATAGAGATAATAAATCCCAGAATAACTTTATTCTGTTTTCAAGCATTTTTCAAGTTTTTTTTCAGTATTACATTAGTTCCTCATTCACTGTGTTTTCCTATGCTTGACTCCTTTTTGTTAAACATAAAATTTCAGTTCAGAACTAGATCTTAAAGACTAGATATTTATAACTGCACTGCAGTCACTTCTCAACAGCGCAGCAGATACGAAAGTAGTGTTGTATTTAAACTCGACATCTAGCTAAAAATAAAGCCATTTGAATGATTTCGATATAAACTGATAATGCTGTTATTTGAACAGAATGAGCAGATAATTCTCACTTATGGTCGTCTGCTGTTTTTCTTTGTTTTATGTGTTGACCAAAAAAAAAATGTTTCAGTTTGAACAAAAGGATAAAATTAGGTCTAAATAATAATATATATTTTTTTATTGTATAGCACTTCCAGTGTTACAAAAGGCTTCACAGAAACAAAACAAAATTAAAAAAAACAAGCTGGGAGGAAATTATAAAAAAGGATTTGTTATAGTTGTTTTTTTCTGCTCTTGGATCTGTATGATGTCACCGAGAGCCGATATCTCAAATATGGTCGTATGAGGGAAGATGCTCTGACTCTTAGAGCTACAGTGGCTTGTTTCAGACTGTAGATCAGCTAAATATATGAGGAAACGTAAGCGTATGTAAACATTTCAGTTTTTATTAATTAACCATGTCAGATACGGGAATCTTTAAAAAGTTGACATTTCTAGGTTGAAAATTGAGTTTAGTGACTAATTAATATTCCAAATTAGCTGCGGAAGCCTTTTCTCTGCATCTTTAGTGGCGACATGCAGCGTACGGAAAATGTATACTTCACATACTGCATCAGCATTTACTTGTTTTTATTGTAATGGTCTTGACTTGATGGAGCTTCACAAATGCTGCTGCAGGCCAACAGTAACTCCCGCTCTGCTGGTTCAGGCCTCACAGCTCCTCAGTCTGATGTAAAACTTGCTTTAATGGAAGCTCTGTGACCACAGTGTCAGCCTGTCTTGAGTTTTTTTTTTTAAATGAGAATTGTTTGGTTTTTTTTATTTCTATAGAGCCTGTTGCTGGAAGTGTTGCAAATGTCAAAGCTGAATCCTGTGATGACTGCTATTATCTGTAAATGGCAACACTAAAATTTCTTCATGACCTTCTTTAAATTATGGGGAACTGAGGGCCCTCTGAGTTCAAGATGACTTGGAGGATGAAAAGTGGTTGACCTTCTAGCCACTGCTCCTGTGTCACTCTTGCTGTGTCACTGATGTGTGTTAAAGCAGCTGATTCACTCTGCTGGGCTGTCTGTGTGCTTGCAGTTGTTTCCAGATTGTCCGCTTTGTTTTGCATTTACAAGAGAATTCTAAATATAGCTGTCCCTCGCTCACCCCTTATCTCTCTTTCTCTCTCTGTCTGTCTCTCTCTTGGACAGGAAGTTGTTCTGTTCTTCATTCTAAACACTCGTTTCCTGTTTCGCACGTTCTCTTTTAGATTTGGCCTCATGCTCCTCCAGGCTTCTCCCTCTTGCACTCCATCACTTTCCTCCTCCCTTCAATAACTCCATGGTAGCAGGTAGCTCTGGTCAGTATTTGGAATAAAAAATGAATGGCTGTGCAGTAGGATATGTAATCCACAAAGTTACATTCTAAAAGACAGTAAATTCCTTTTACAGCTGTATTGTTTACTGTGAAATGTAAAGGTAGCTGTTCATTAACTTGCCTGTGTTGACGATTAGCTATATTGCTAGCAAACTGCACATCTGCTTGTTAGCATTTTTGGTGTTGTAGCTGTTTTGCTAAGTAGGCTAGTTAACAAATAAAGCACTGAGTGAAGACCTTCAAATTCACAACGTAACTATATTGGCACGCAGTGGGTTTTTTTTTCCTTCATCCCATTAATGTGTTTAGCTTCTTTAGTGTCTAGAAGCTTTTTAAACAGTGTTTTAAGAAATGTTATATTTTGTTGTACA
>VUQR01037186.1:0-10659 GCA_015108515.1 Hemichromis elongatus
TTTTAAGACTTCTGACACAGAAATGAATGAAGCTGCCTTCACCTATACATTTTTAAAATTCATATCAAACACGGGAGTTTAGTTATGTTACTTTAGAATCTGTACCTTAATACATGAGAACCGCCATTCAAGTCAACTGTAAGGCCAAACTGAGCAGCATGACCTTCTAAACTGTAACATATTTGTAATATGAAGGTACAGCTCAATCTGTCCTCAGTGGCAGCTACAAGGTCACCAAATTGAAATAAACTGCATGTACTCTTTAATAGAAACATGTTCCTGGTATCATGGAAACCAATTTAAACCAGACAGCTTCTGATACTCCGCAATGCCACAAATGAACATACATTTACAAGAGATTCCAGATTTTACTGTTTCTTTCTGTAGCACCCTCAAGGATTGATATAGGCAGGATGTAGAATTATAAAACAGGGTTTTTTCTGATTTTGACAACCCGTGAGAACTGTTCACTGACGAAAACAATAAAAAAAATACTTTGTGTCAATCAATCAATCAAAAGTCATTAATCGCAGAAAATAAAACGTTTAAACTACACAAACCTCTTGAGCTGACATCCAGGAGGGGCTAAATAGCTATTTACGGCATTATTATCTGATTCTCTATCTTATTTCTCACTTATTTTTTCTCTTTATCTAACTTTGAACATTACTTTGTCCATGTGTGAAGCTAACCATGAGATGTAGCATGCAGACACCATGTGAGCTAGCAAGAAAAGTGGCTGGGTGGAGACTCAAAGTGCAAACAACTGTACCCTCTCACCACAGTTCACCAGCAGATGGTGAAAAAGAGCAAAATTCGGACATACAGCTCAAGACAGAATCAAATGCAAAAGAGCGTTACACTCTCTTAATATGTAATATGTGAATCATGAAAGCACCTGCTCTTGTTACTTATTCAATTTTAATGAGTAACAACAGTCACTTCCTGTCCTTACGATGAATTTCAGAACTACATGGAGAAAAAAAGGACAGGCTTTGTTTTGGATGCAGCAGTTTTGGGCTCCACTTATCAGCTGTGGAGGTTGCCAGTGTGCGTATAGAGAATGTGTCGATTTGTTTGTTTAAGTGTGTGATTTTAAATACAAAGCTGTGTTTATAATTAATGTGCTGTATGATTAAATAAATCACTATTAAGTCTTGTGTCCTTAGTGCCAGCTACAGTGTCACCAGATTGTAATAAACTTGATATATAATTTAATGCTGCAATGAAAACCAGTTTAAACCAGCTTTTTATGTAATGACTCCACAACTCAAATCAATGAACATTTACACAGTTTCACATAATAAATGATTTATGAGCTCCACATCTGTTTATTCTGGTTTCTTTGTGTTTGAAACAAAACATAAGCACAAAACACTCTTTTGTTTATTTATCTAAAATGCTTTCGAATAAATAAATAGACTTTGTTCTTTAATATGTAAATCATAAAGGCAGCTGTTTTTATGTTTTCCTTTAACATGCTGTCTGTGTTTTGTTCTAATAAGTAATAATGAGTAATAACTGCCCCCTCCTGCATTTGCAATCACAAGAGTCAGAGCTGAATTTCTGGACTATCTGGCATAAAAACAATTGACTTTTAAAAAAAAGCTTTTATCAAGGCTCAAACATTTCGAGGAACCGTGCTCCTCTATGGTGGCTCCAGTTTTCCGCTTCAAAGGCTACCACTGTATACACGGCTGATTCTCTGAATGTGGTGCCCTTCACACCCTGCAAAAAAAAGGCAAATGTCACTGTATTATCGGGCCTATATTTTAAGTTTTCTATTGCCTGCCTGAGCCAGTCTGTCTTAATGCTGCGCCTATCTCAGGACTCTTTGCAATTCTGTGAAAAACCAAGCACACCTCAAACTCTTTCATAGGAGCTAAGAGTGTAAGCAGCAGTCAGGTTTTGCTAACAAAATACACTTGATAGACTGATCATAAGCAAATGTAAAAACCTCTGTAACAACAGAAGTTTTGACAGTTTGCTGGTCTGGAGCAATCAGGTGTGTTTTCTCAGGAGTAGACAATCCATTAAATTCAACCCAACGTCAGACGTTGTAATACTTCACAGTCCTCAGCCAGTAATTTAATATTAAAGCTCGTGAGATTTAAAGTAGAAAAAGACAGAGTATGGCTTGTTTGGAAGGGTTTCTGATAGAAAGCCACTTCTCAGCCCTCTGGAACAATTTCCTGTGGACTAATGAGACCAAAGTACACATGTTTAGTCATAATGCACACAATAATGCATAGTTTTGAGACAACACAAAGGGCAAGGTTAGATGAAGTTCCCATGACCGTCTTTGGCAGTAAAACAAAGCAACTAAAAATAAAGGGAAAGTGGTGCTGTTGGGTTTTTGCTGAAGAACCAAGAATCCAGCTTAGGTCAGAGTTATCAGAGTTTAAAAATGTTTGGAGGAGCTGTTCTCCCATCTGCTCAAGAACCTTCCAGCTCTTCTTCTTTTCGCTTTAGGAGTCCCCACAGCAGATCATGTACCTGTCCCATTCCTATCATCCTCTTCTGTCTCTTTGCATGAATCTTGTTCAATATATCCATGGCAGCCTTGCCTGTCTTATTTTCTCTCCTTCTCATATACTCTTCCTGATTATCCTCATATTTGATTTGGGAAAGAGTTTGGGTTATTCTGGAATACGACCCTCCCAGTTGGGCGTGGGATTGGCACTAGGATTACTCTGGCTCATGACCTCTGTTGGCAGGCTACCTATCACAACTAGGATGCCAGAAAACTCAGCAGGCATGACTGGCCATGAAATAACACTACTGCAGCTGCCAGCATTCCCTCACTCGGACATCCGGGCCCTCATATGATTTCAAGATACAGAATTTTGCAGAAAAGATAATTAAAGAATGGAGCACACAGCATTTTGGATTTATTGTCAGCAGATCGCATCAAAACGCTAAAACCAGCTAAGTTTTTCTGTCTCTAAAAACAGCTAGTCTTCCTGTCTTAAAACCCTGAATTCTTTGTTTCCCACTGAAGACAGACAAATACAGTTAGACTGTTTGCTGTTTTATCTTTATTTTTTTTTATTTTGACACCAAATAGCAAACACAGGTTTCACCAGGTCCATTAATTAATAACAGGACAGAACCCTCACTAATTGTATTGTAATTTATTGTTTCATGATCCTTTATTGTGCTGTATGATTTAATCAATTATATTATTATTGATTATTATTCAAGTATTAAGTCATTCTAAATGCTCATTTTCACACTGTAGCAGACTGTGCACTAATTTAATCATCTATTATTTGTCACTGTTATTATGTTGATTCGTTCCAGAGTTGTTCTGTTGTTTTTCTGTACTTGTGCAGTTGTGAGTCTTAAGAAGAAACCTCTCCGTTGTCCTTGTTTTTAACTTTTTAACTTTTTAACTTGTAAAGCACTTTGAGTTGCATTTTATGTATGATTAAGTGCTATAAATAAAGTTTGATTTGTTTCCTTCTTTCCACAGAGGGAGCTGTTGAACCCTTGCCTCTCACCCTCATCTTTCTCCAACCCCTTGGCTCCACTTTCCTCTTCTCTAGCTCTTCTATCTCTCTCTTCATCCTTTCTCTCCCTCCTTTTCCACCCACCTTCCACCCACTTCATTCCTACCTCTATAGTTTGGGGAACAATTATCATCATCATTTCTAAGATCCACAACAAAAGAGAGCCCTCCTCCAGGAAAATTAAGGGCACAGAAACAGTTATAATTATTAGTATTAGTCATAAATATCGTTTTTTGGCAGCCTGAATTGAATTGAACTGAATTTTGAATATTACTCGAGGTGACAAGAAACTGAATCTAAACACAACTGATCCTGCTCCCACACTCAAAACACACACATATCCTAGTTAAAAAATATTTTTCTGAATTTATGTTTCTTTTGTCTTTGGTGGAACTGCAATTTGTGTAGAGGCCAGATTCAGCTCCGGTCAGGTTGAAGGAGAGTTGTTTGTCCACTCTGTGAACTGAGCAGCACTAATAAAATGTCATTTTAAAAGATATTTATCAGAATACAGCTTAAAATCTTTAAAGATAAAATCCACAAGCAACACTTAATTAGGCGTCGTTTATTCCAAACAAGCATAAAGGCTCATATATAAATATATTCATTGTTCATCGGAGAGTGAACAATGAATGTTAGACAGAAGGCAGAAAGCACTCTAGGAAAAGAGTGCTATATAATGAACCAGCCCATTTACCAAATTTCCCACTCTCTCCGTGTTGTTGATGGATTTTGGGAGGTGTTTTAATAATAAAATAAATAAAAAACAAAACTTTAGAGAATTATCTGTTTTCAAACATCCAGACCTGAACTTTGACAATAACATTACCCAGTGGATGAGTGTATGAAAATTCAAATGAGCAGGTGCAGTCAGATGGAACAGCCTCTAACCCACCAAAGTCCATCCGTTTGCATTTGAGCTAGTCTGCCTCCTACGTGCTGTACTCATGCAGCACCCTCACCTAAACCAAACAGAGCAGACTTTCTTCTGCTGTGTGAGAAAGGGCAACTTCAGGATGAGGTCCTGACCTCATACACCAGACACTGAGTTCATGTATAAAAACAACGTATGTTTGATCAGCCAAGAGAGAAGGACATTAAAGCGCCTACAAACACATATTGCTGCGCCTATGTCCAAATATTTTTTAAATAGCTTCATTCAAGTATTTGATTTCATGTTGTACAATCAAAAGAAAACAGATTCTACTGTTGGAAAAAACTGCAGAGAGTAAAACCGCTCTGCTGAGCCACGTGAGTTAGCTTTCAGCAGGACTGTTTCACACAGTGCTGCTTTGAAGCTTCATGAGAACATAGTTATATATAACAAAAAGTTTTGGTTACTATTCAGTGTTGCCGGGCCCTCACACCGATTAATTAAATCTGCACTAGAACAGCACCTTCTATAATGGGATTAGTAAAGCATGGGCTTCATGTCATGCTGAAGCCAATTTGAGCAACACATGACTAATACTAAAATACTACAGCACATCTCTTTGACATGTTTTATTTAACATCATTCTTTATTGCAGATGTATTTCTCTTAACATGAACAAGGGTTTAAATGGCTAATTTAGGCAGAAGCTCTTTGACCTGCTTCTTTTACTATATGAAAAGTATTTCCTCGAACTTGCTGTAGGTGTTTTCTTACTAATTCAGTTTTAATGAGTAACAACATATGAATCGTTCACTGAAAATCACAGCAAATGCTGAATTTCAGGACTGTCTGAAAAAATGACACCGGGAGAAACGGATAAAAATAATTTAAAAAAACACATTTTAACATTTTTTTTTTGTTTCAAGTCCATTTCCCATTGCAGGATTATGTTATTTTCATGTTTGGATGACATCAAAGGATAGGATGCTTACAACAAGTGTGTTTTTGCTGATTTTATATAATGTTTGTTTTTTAATTCAACATTATTTTAGTCAAGCGTCTGCTCTGTTTGGTTTAGGTGAGGGTGCTGCACGAGTACAGCACTTAGAAGGCAGACTAGCTCAAATGCAAATGGATGGACTTTGGCGGGTTAGAGACTGTTCCATCTGACTGCACCTACTCATTTGAATTTTTGTACACTTATCCATTGGGTAATGCTATTGTCAAAGTTCAGGTCTGGATGTTTTAAAACAGATTATTCAGTCTTTAAAGTTTTACTTTTTGTGAATTAATCATCAAAATACTGTACCTCCCAAAATCCATCAGCAATATAGAGAGATTGTGAAATTTGGTAAATGTACCGGTTCATTATATGGCACTCTTCTGCTCACATGTTTTTCTGTGCCTAAGTGCTTTCTGTCTGACATTCACTCTCCGATGAATACATTGTGAACAACTTAGGGTTCAACATCTTGCCCAAGGATACTCTGTCAACCAGAATGGAGCAGCTAGGGATCAAACCACCAACTTTCGTGATTACTAGATGACCTGCTCTACCTCTAGAGCAACAGCCAGCTTTATAATAACAAAAACCTTTTATATACTATTACAGATGTTCACTATATTTAACCCCTTAATGCCTCATATATCATATATCATTCAGTGTGTGAATGTGTGTGTGAATGGGTGGATGACTGTAATGTAAAGCGCTTTGGGGTCCTTAGGGACTAGTAAAGCGCTATATAAATACAGACCATTTACCATATTTGATATTTTTGTGAATTTTTGAGACATTGTCTAAACAATGAGTATAATTATATATATAAGGACATGTGCTTGTTTGGAATAAACGTTGGCTAATTAAGTGTTGGTGGTGGATTTTGTCTTTAAACATTTTGTCAAATTTCTTTTAAAATGCATTCAGCAAGATTTAACTGTCCAGATTTAGTAAATTCCACTAATTACACTTTTATTTTAAAATCAATATTAAGTTTTTCAGATCTCATGCAACATTTTTCTTATTTTATTTCTGTAGATTTCCTTTAAACTTATGAATTTCATGCATCTACATTTGTCTTTATCTTTGATGAAGAAATTCTTTCACACAGAACGAAAACAAAACTCGCTGGTCAAAATTAAGTTATGAAGTTGATATTGTAATATTTTTCTATAGAAATACTTGTTTACCTAGAAAACAAAAAATGATAATAAAAACAAAATCAGTTAAGCTAGTTTAGACTAGCTCTTAGCATTAGCCAAACTATAATTTAGCCACTTCTTAAAGTTGAAAAAAAAACTATTTTGCTACTTAAACATCTTATAAAATGATTTAATTGATATATATGACTGTAAATAAATCATAATTCATGGGTTTTAGCAACAACTGCATATAACAGAGCTGCTGAGAGCTAACTTCCTCAGCAGACCTCTCTTGTAGCATTTGCCACTTTGGTAATCCATATGTTTTTTAGCTATGCAAATTCTTGAGTGTAGCTAATATTTTTATTAAAAATAATGCTGATTAAGACTTTAAAATACTGCCTGCTGCTGTAGACAAATGCCATCACAGATAGAGATACAGTCCTGCTCTATAAAATGTCAGGGAGGTGTGTTTATACCGTTTTTAGCCACTTATCATGGTGAACAGTGACATAGCATCCAGCATGGCTAGCATTGGCAGTGACGTAAATATCGTCATCAGAGGCGAGCCTATAGCTAGGTCCCTGCTGCCTAGCTGTAGTTTGCTGCCGTGCTCCTCTGTCGAGACTTTACATTAAAATATAGCAGCTATGTCTGCAGCAGGCAGATGGACCCACATCATTTTTCAAGGCTTTTTTTTTGAAGAAAGCCATCAGCTTTCAAGTAAAGGGAGACCAGCGACTAACCTATGGGAGCATCAGGAAAGAAGCCCTGCACTTGCCCCAGCTGGAGGCTTCAAGAAAAGGGTTTTTATTACTATCTGGGATATCAGCAGCGAAGGGACAAAACAAATCGAGACAGATGAGTTTTACAAAGCCCTCAACATCTTTATCAAGGAGAATACTTTATCTTCAAATACAGTAAGCCTGAACACACACGTGTTATTACCTGTTTTTAAACTTTTGTCAATATTGTCCGGTACTTTCCTGTTGTTGTTGCTTCAGCTTAGTTGTTCTTGGATTTTGTCATTGTAGTTTTAATGGTAATAGTTTCTCTTGTGGTGAAAATAGCAGCCACTGTAATATTTATGGATGTGTGCCAAAATCTGTTCTTATGTGGAAAAGTGATTTCCAGTACTTGCTAAAAAAAAATGTTTACTAGAATTTAAAGTGTTATAAATAACTTTTTCTAAATGACTTTTTGGCCTATAATCTTTCAAAAATAGTGTCAGTGACATCAAAAATCTCTTTTTCAAGAGAGATCTGGCCAAGAGAGGGTAAAGGAAATTGTAACAAATATAAAATCATAGTTCTGTAAACACACTAAACATTATATACGATTGTTCAGATTCATAAAGATAGTTACATAAACAGGACATTTCTTTAGTTATGAGTTAACCCTACATAAATCCTGATCACTGCAGTCTATTTACAAATATTAGTAACGATATTACACATAAAAAAAACGTAAAAATATCATAAATAACTTTTTGGCACAAGTAACAAAATAATAATAATCAAACAATAATCAAAAATTGGATAAGTCTATCTGATTACAGCTGTGTGGGATGCTCTGTGTTTTTTGTCTTTTTAAGCATTGGACTCCAGCGTTATGAGATGTTGCCTGCTAGGAGAGTAAAACAGTGACTGCAGTAAAGATACAGATTAAGTTTGGGCATTGTATTATTCTTTATGATTTCAGAAGTACTGGACATAAGAAATACTCACTGGTATGTGTTTTTTATGTGCTGTTGTTTTGGCTTATATTGCTAAATAGGTTGTACTAATAGGATTTACAAAGCCGTCATAGGTAACATAAAAAAGCACTGTTTTTGCAAGTATCCTAAAACCTCTGCATTATTTTACCAACTCTGTGTGCTGCGGTGTGATCTGTCAGTCATCTGGGCTACTGGAAATATCTTTATAGATCTATTTGGTTAGATTTGTTGCAATTTCTGCTGCACTCTTGGTCAGAGCTCTCCTCATAAATATATTTTAATTTAATGAGACTTTAACTACAAAAAGATAATTTATAACAGTTTTAATACTGTAAATCTGTAAATTTGATTGGTCTGACTGCCTGCCAGACCCAAATGTTTTGAGGTGTGCATGTGGAAAAAAAAAGGTTAATTCAGTCTTAAAAATTGATTTTTTTTTGCTTCATGGTGTGTTAAGGCATATCACAAAATTATAAGACATCTGCAATTAAAACCTCTCCCAAACTCTATAAAGACTTTACTCTGGCTACTCACAAACTGATTGTATTTAAAGACCCAGGATTGCTTTCATAATCTTATGCACTGATAGACCTTTGGTCTAAGCTTCATAGTCCTGTCTCAGTTGAGTTATCAGCGAATTTGCATTTTTCCCTTTGAAGCCTGAGCGGGTTTTTAAATTTTCACCAGAAAGAAAACATCCCAGATTCCAACGGTAACTGTTTAACATCTATGTAGCCACACTGAATAACCTCAGCGTGCATGGACGCTTAAGGCAACAGCATCTACCCGTTGGCATCACCAGGCTGTTGCAGGAACATAAGAAGAAGAATATTAATGAGTACTGTAACAGAACAAATATGTTAAAACTGTTTTAAAAATTCTCAACTAACAGATTTGGATGTGACAGAAATTGCCCATTTTAATGCTGCACTTATTTTAATCAGGTTAGTTACACTCAAACTGAAGAATGATGTTTATAATGGATGAATCATAATGTCACTCAGCTGTATGTGACGTGGATTGGATGAGATTTTTAGTAATTTTGACTGTGACAGTTAATTAGAGCGTAACATTAATAGTTTATGTTGCGGAAGCTAGGATTATTCTCTCTTACCCTTGTCAGAGTCACAGATTGTTATATGAGCTCAAATTATGAATAAACTTAAAAATATTAATTGAAAGAAAGGGCAGTCTTTAAAGTTTTACTTGGGAATCACGTTGTCGGTGAAGCTGCTTCATGAGATGTTTATAATAAACAGAGTCATTTTTCCAGTAATCCAGTATTATGTTTAACACATATTGCACATAGTGACTAACTTCATCGTCTAACAATGTATAACTACTGGTGAAAAATCACTCTCTCTCCTCCTCGTCACTCTCTTAGTAATTCAGAATCTGCAGACGGCTTCCAAACATCAGTGCCAAGGTGTAGATCGTGCTGTTGGTTTTTGTTCTTTGTGTAACTACAGAAGGTCAAAGGCAGTTATTAAAGAAATAGAAAATTTTGAGTCTGAGCCGAACAAACAAGGAAAATCGGACAAAGTACTTAAATGACCTTCAAAAATAACCTTGTTCAGTAGAATAAATATTAGGGAGATTTACTTCTGCTCTTATTCTATTACTCTATTAATCTCCTGACACTGAAAAAGACCCAATGTTTTAGCCTGTCAGCTAAAGCTGGAAAACTATTCAGAAAAGAATTTTAAAAAATGTTTATTGAGTTTTTCTTCCAAATAACTCAAAAACAGTCTGTCTAGTCAGCTCTTGTTAGGTCGGCCGCGGCATCTCATTTGATTATTGGCAGCTTCACTTCAGGCGGGTGCAATAAGGTGGAATAAGGAGTGAAGAGAAACTGAATAATTTGACTTTGGATAAAAATAAACCAATGAGACTTTTCTGGCGCTATGGTTTTTGCTTTTACTGCAGTGAAAGTGATACGTGATTGTAATCTTTGGCTGTGGGCACTACTTTTTTAGTCGGAAGGAATATCAGGAGATGTTTTGGAAGTTTGAGACTCTATAAAAATGCATTTTTTCATCTAACAACTGTTGATTAAGTTGTGTGCTTTGCTTCATTTATCTTTTTGAATCACCCACGGTTTTCTAGGCTTCAGGTGATGCTCTTACACCTTCCAGTAAAATTACCATTACCATTATGACTACAAGGCATCCAGTTTCCTGAGGTAAGAAAACATCCTGCACTGGTTTCTTTTGGGTGCTTTTGCTCTTTAGTTCATTTTTTTTGGCTTGTAGTAGACGTATGAACCAAGATTTGAGCAAGCTAGACAGATTCTTCCCACAATCTTTGTAGATGATACACTCCTGTGAAGAGTAGCAACAAATTATTTTACAGTAGACGGACATATACTTTGGATTGTGAGATCTTTAGATGTCTCTTTACTTTATATTGATGCACAA
>VUQR01037188.1:0-15571 GCA_015108515.1 Hemichromis elongatus
TGGCTTCTTGTACAAGCTAAATTATACTATGGCTTACTTGTATTTACAAATAAAGCAATACTGTTAAACACACTGCATTTTTTTTTCTGCTCAGTTGCACATGGAGGTCTCTATGCAAGGTTATCATACCCGAGACCACCACTGCTCAACCTGTCGTACTGAATGATGTTGCAGAAAACATTCACCACAGTGTTTTCAGACTCTTTTATGTTGTTTAACTGTGCTCTGCTCTCATCTGTAAAGAGAACGGGGCACCAGTTTCTAACCTGTGAGCTCCGGTGTTGTCAGGCCATCACCAATTGAGCTGCTCAGTGCTGTGCTGTGAGCACACGCCCTACTAAAATTTGCTGGGCCCTCATGCCACCCTCAGGTAGTGTTTCTGAAGTGTTTCTATCAGAAACACACTCAAGTATCCCAGTGCAAGTCATTTTGTAGGCCTTTGGCAGTGCTCTGCCAGTTCCTCCTCGCATCAAGAAGCAGAACCGGTCCTGCTGCTGAGTTGATGTCCCTCTGTGGCTCCGATTAGCTCTTCTTGTGTAATAACCCCTCTACACCCTCAAGGCTGTACTAGGAGACAGCGAACATTGCAACTGCCTGTTTGCATATGCCATCATAGAAGAGCTGGACTAACTGATACCATTTCATGCTACCAGTGTTAGCAAGGGCACTTCCAGTAAGGAGAACTAGTGGAAAAGATGTTGTCACTTCAATCAGGTGGAATCAGGTGGATTCCCATTAGGAGCTATGCTTACTAACTGAAAACCCCCGAAGTTTAATCAGCTGTTATATTCTCGTGATCAAGTGTTACAGTCATTTCTTTGGAATGTGTACATAATACACAAGATGTCAAATACTCTTACCTGTATAACCGAGGCTATTCTCCAGGAATAAAACGTCAAACCTTAGTATGGACATACTAAAAATACTCAATTTTTAAAGTGAGGTACACCAAACATTTGTGTTCTCAGTAGTTTCAGCCAAATCTGATGTTTTTTTGTCTGTTAGCTGTTCAAGTGTTTTGCGTTTGAACTTTAAATTAAAGCCACACAAACGATTTAAAAATTTTTTTTTTTTTTAAAAAGATGAAGCAGAACCTCTCTTTTGGTTTTCTGGTGGTTATATTTCAACATCAGCATATTTTCTTGGCAGCATATAAAAAAAGAAAGGAAACAATGACTACATCGAAATATCAGTCTCTCTAAGCCATCTCTGTACAGTGTAGGTGTGACTGATGAGATGTACCACCTTTTATTCATTCCCTTCTGTATCAAAAGACACATTTTCACGACTTTGTAATTTTTGGACCTGGCCTCTTAGCGCCCCTGCCTTCCAAATAATTACAACTGTTTCAACAATGACTGAGTGAGAGACCAAATTTGGGTCAAAATAAACAAGAATGAGCCTCCCTTTACCTTTCCCAGGTAGAGAAAATAACAAGAAGAGCTAGAAAATAAACTCTGACTGATTTAATGTCCTTTCTGGGAGGTATAAGTCTTTTTGTACAAGTCCCTGGTGGCCCATCATTTAGTGATCTAGTATTTGTGGGGTTTTTTCTTCTTATTTAAATTTTTTTAATTGAAGACGAGCTATATGATATATATTCTGTTCTGATATGCCTCAGTGTTGAAAACTAAATGAGGCCTGCCTCAGAGCAGAGTATATAGTTTATTAAAAACATTAAAGACTGCTGGCATCCACTACACCTTACTGGCCAATTGTAGAGCACTACAAAGGTATTAGGCTGTCAGTAGAGACGTCAGTATTCGGACTAGTGGAGTGGCGGTGAAAGTAGCCCATCCACCCTTATCTGTCTTGGCAAAAACCAGGGCCACCTCCAGAACAAAAGGTTATGGGATCAAGGCCAGTAACATCATCCCACATCATTGGTGAAAGGGTGAGGTCTACCAGAGATACAGACAAGCGAAAAGTGAGTGCATCTGGAAGGCTAGTTCCTCTCCTGCACAAATACAGTCTCCTGTGGACACAGCCCTGCCTCCTGCAGCGTGATGTCATAGTCCAAGTGGGCGAGCTTCCTTCTGGGAAAGTTGGTGACGAGTTCGAAGCGTTCGTTAGGATAACCCTTGGACTGGACGTGTCTTACCAGGGCCTTAAAGAGAGAGTATAATTTGGGAGGCAAAAAAAAAAAAAAATTTTTTTTAAATGTTGCAATAACAATGTTTATTAGGCATTATAAACATGTACTACTGTTTGTCTGTCTGTCTATCATTTTGGAGTTCACTCACCAAAAGTTTTGCTTTAGAAGACAATGAAATTTGCTCTCTCTGTCCATCGGGGTAGCGAAGCATCAACCTGGCTTTGGGGCCTATAAAAAAAACAAAACAAAACAGTTTCTAAGATGCTGTCAGAACCGAAAAGCCACTATACTTACAAATGGCAGAACACACAGGTCAAAAAGCATAAAAAACACACATCACATAGATAAACGATGGATTTATCTTTGGATTAAAGTGCTACACCTGCATTTCCAGCTGAGGGGCTGTGTTTAGATTTCTTGTCCTAAGCACAAACACAGGAATCACTACTCCAAGAGATACTTCCATAGACAGTATGAACAAGGTTGGCCTACGGGGTCTGAAAAGTGAAGCCAGTATAAAGTGCCTTAAACCTGCATTCTAATTAATGGCCAGCAGAGGGTGACTCCTCCGACTCAGTTCTATGGAAGCCTTTTCGCGCTCTGCTTTCAAAACACCAAGGCAGCGACAGGGAAAAATGTTCGGCTTGAGGTTTTATGACAAGACTTTACTAACCAATAGGTGCGACGTCACGGTGACTACATTAATCGTTTTTTCTGTCTACGGTCCTGAACTACAACAAAAGGTACCTGCACACAGATATTACACCAGACTATCATTAGACAAGAGGAGTGAAACCACTAAAATACTAGTTACTTGGAGCTTGCCAAGTAAAAACAACACACAACCACCACATTCTGCAGGGACGCGAACATAGAAACAGTCAGAAAATCTAATGCTGAGTATAAGTCTTCACTGGTCATATATGGTACACATTCTGATCGAAATCTTCACACACACTCTAGCATAAAACCTTTTTTTATGCAAACCTTGTTGCTCACCTTGTTATAGTTGAATCGAAACAGACACACAGAGACACACACACTCTTGAAATCTAAAATATTTTTCATTTGTCGTACCGTTGTCCTCAGGACAGTCCACATCACAGGTTGTGGTGGTGCTGATCTTCGAAGTTCCTGCGTTTTCAGGTAGTGGGGCACAGTGATTCCCACCAGAGTCTGAATCAGGCTGGGGATGACGAGGACCGGGAGCTGAGGGCTCCAGGTGGTTCTTTTTGCTCTCTTCCTTCTTGTGACTGTGGTTGTTTTCTTTGTACGGTGATTTTCTGTAGGAAGAAGTGGAGCTATCAGGATGAAGACGCTGCTGGGCTGCAGTGGCTGCAGAGGGGGTTGCAGTATGTTTGCCGGTCGAACTTTTCTCTTCATGGGGTGCTGGTGTCTCGCTGTCTGAGCCGTCAACAGAGAAAGGCCCTTCGCTGTCAGAGAAAGGCTCTGCATCTGATTCGTCGTCTGATCGAGGAGAATCAGGGGGTTCGGGGACATTTGAGGACTCGTAATGGGTCTCTTGTAGAGAAGCTCGGATTGCTGCCTCCAACTGACTGTCCTCACTGGCATCGATTAAACTTTCCTAAAAGAGAAAATAAAGTGTGCAATTGGAAAAAAAAAAAGGTAACAAAGAACTAAGGTAAAGCAACAGATTATGGATGGCTGCATGACACTGACAACATCAAATATCACAGCACTACTATATGCTGATATTGATGATAGCATGACATTTATCCAAACCCTGAAGCTGTGATGCAAAATCCTAACAAACATCCCAGATGCCTCTAAAACTGATCAGAGGTGTGACTGAGGAAATTCCAGCAGAGTCACAGCAGTAGTGAGGAGCTCTTATTAGAGCAGAAACATAGAAGGAATTAGAGGTGACACATGAGATGAGAGACCCACAGAGCGAGCTCGTTTGGCAGGAGGTGCGTGGCAGGACGGCCCGTCGAGCTGCCCGTGCTCTGCCAGGAAGCCAGTCGCCTGCTCTAGGAACGATGCCACATCCAGCTGGTTCCACTCCACCATTTTTTGACCTAATGTGAACATGGGTTGAACACAACCGGTCAATAATAACAGCCACCAAAAGCAGGAAATTATTAAGTATTGAATTATAAGAAAAGAGAGAGAGACATCAGTTTGGATCAGCGCTGCAGATGTACACAGTTTACTTTGACATAATAACGAATTGTTTGTGTTGCTTTGTTTCAATCACATTTCCTGTTATTCAAGCTACTTGAAAACTACTGACATTTAAATTATTTTTAATAACACTATTCACATCTTGCAAAAAATTATCCATGCAGATATCGTCTTCCTCTGTAATTATATTAAAAAACGCTTTCAGAAGCCTCTCAGAGTGAGAGCTGCACTTTAATATTGCCAGTAAGTCACTTGTTTGTTTTTTTTTGATCAGCTTGTAACAACTCAATGGTTTGAGTGTGTTCATACATCAGCAAACCCTCATCAGCAATCAGCCTCCCTTAAACACTCACCTGTGCGTGGATCCAGGATCGAAATATAGGGAAACTTGTTCAGCTTATAGAACTGGATGTATCTTTGTCCCTCTTCGCTATCATGATATACCTGCAGGGGAACAAATGCAAAATAGAATACAAACTGGAGTTAAAGTTTGCCCACGCTGCACATTGCAAAGACAGGTGGACAGCTTTGGAAAGCATCTTCCTCCACAACACTTCATGTTAACAAGCTAAAATTTGGATGCACAATGTGAGCACTCAGGATGCATCAGATTAGTGTGAGAACATTCATCGTGACCTACGAACTTCTAACCCCTGCAATTCAGTCATACAGTTTGAGCAGGAGCTGAATAAGGCAAATGAAAAAAATTGCACAGTGTACGCCAAGCTTAACCCTTTATACCCTAACCTAATTTACCCTTTAAACCAGGGGTGGGCAACTCCAGGCCTCGAGGGCCAGTGTCCTGCAGGTTTTAGATGTGTTCTTGATCCAACACAGCTGATTTAAATGGCTAATTGACCTCCTCACCATGTCTTCAAGTTCTCCAGAGGCCAGGTAATAAACTAATCATTTGATTCAGGTGTGTTGACCCAGCGTGAGAGCTGCAGGACACCGGCCCTCGAGGCCTGGAGTTGCCTGCCTTTGATAAAAAAGCTAACCATCACCATGACCCCTTATGAGCCAGCACTTGGTGACAGTGGGAAGAAAAAACTTCCTTTTAACAGGAAGAACCCATGCATTTATGCATAGAACCTGAAAACTATTCACCAAAAGGCCCCAGCTGGGACCATCTTGAGGCTAACAGCTGCACACTGTGCTGCTCCTCTCCATAACACATTATTTTGAACTTTTACTCTCACCTAAGCCATTTAGAGCAAACAAGACCAGTTTCCTACTTCTTAATCTGGCATGCCCCACTTGAGAAACAGAAAAAAGCATTGGCTCACTCACAAATACCCACTGACCTTTTACCTCTAAGTGGTAAAATTGTTTGGGTTTTTATTGGTTTGTTTTTTTACAGCTCTAAAAATGTACTTTCCCATCTTTGCTCAAAGATGGCTACTGCAATTTTAAACAAGAAACAGACTTTAAACACCTTTGATCAACAAAACTGCAATTTCTAAAGACTATAATCCATAATCCTTACAGTATGACATGCCAGCAGTTGTCTTGCCCCACCCACGAACGAGCCAGTCATTTGCTATCTGCTATAAGCAGCATGTGACTGCAGTGACACCTACACACAGCAGACATGTATGATGATCTAAACTGCTCTGTAGCAGACACATCTGCTAGTTATTGTAGTGAACATGTAGGCTGACTGTACATTTTGGCTTGGCTTGCTGTATTTGTCACACACACACACACACACACACAAAATGCAGAAAGGCCTGAGCTAGCCAGTCATTTGAGCCCAGGACCTTCTTGCTGTGAGATGATGGTGCTAACATCTAACCACCGTGTTGTAGATGGATGGACTGAATAAATTCCCTCATGAATAATGCCATGCATCATAGAGAGCACCACACTGCACTCTGCAAACCTCATACCTGCCAGAATATGAAGTGTTCTCTGATGATGGTCTTCACTGAATCATTACTCCACACATCCCTGTTCAGACACTGGCAGGCAAAATCCTGAACATTTTGGATGTTGATCATTAGCCATTTGTTTTCCATCTGTCCACAGTCTTTAGCCTATAAACATAAAGAAAGACATTTGAAATCAGAGCAAATTCATGATTTACACAGACAAATTTACTTTATGACAGAAATCAATAAGTCTGCAAGTCTTGATTTAAACCCAAAACAAATCTGTTGCTTGGTGGGGAACAAAATTTTGATCATTTCCAGTGAACTGAAATCTAAATTTTAACTGAAAATAATTCAAAGACTTTGAATCAAATGCTGAAAGCAAAACAATTCTGTTTTTCATTCCTTTTTGTGTCACTGTGTGTGATTCTGTCTGTAAATGAAATTTTTATTGAAATTCTTTTTAATGAATTCTGATTTAAAAAAATTAGGGGTGGAGTCGTGTTAACAATCCATTAAACGACAAAAAAACTTTATAACTTCGTGACTGTGACTCTGCATATTGTCAATATATAGAAAATAGTTTATAAAGATTTAAATGTGCCACATTTGACCTCTCCTTCAAGGTCAATATATTGAGCTGAAGCAATAATAATTCTATATAGAGATATTTAAAACTGCATTTCTTACTGGTTGTATTGACAACATATAAGCATAAAGGCAATGATCGTCTAAATATTACGCTACTTTGACCTCTGACCTCTTCTCCAAGGTTAAATAAAGTTGAACTTTCTATAAACTCTTTGATTTTTTCTTTGAAACCATTCTAAAAATTCTACTGTCTTTGTTTGCATTTGCATACATTTAGGAAATCATACTGGTATATATTGTAAATATCACATTATAGATTTCTTTAACAAACTTTTTTTAATACTAAACAATTAAATAAATGCTATACATATATTATACTTAGATAAATTATAAAAATAAAAAAGCATAAACAAAATGATCTTATTAGTACTTTTAAAGTACTGCACTAAATTTCACTTCACTAAACGGCCACTTGAAAACCAGATGATCCCACGGGGCCAACCCAATCTTAAATATTCCCTCTGATCAAAATACAAGAGTGGCGTATTCCCATGAAAACACAGGCTGTTGGCTATAAATTGGTAATGCTACCCAGTCATATCCAAAGCATTAAAGCCACCTGCCACTGGGACCAAAACAACAGCTGTAAATTTAATCTCACAAACTAACTACCTCCTAATACCAGTTTTCACTCCCTTTCATATAAACACATAGCTGTAAATACATCTGAATTACTTCAAATTAAATTTCTGTTATTACTCCGGTCCACACTTTGGGAACCACTGCCTTAAAAGTGAACACAGCCCTTTATCATTTTCATTTTTTGCTCAGAAGTTTATAATCCTTATAATATATATTACCACGTGTTTTAGGTGACTGGTTTAGACTGCAGGCGGGCCAGTTTAGTGCCAGATTTCTCTTACAATGAATCCATGCTGATACAATATCTGAAGAAGGTTTTTTGGCACCATCTCGCTAAAGTTAGAAAAAAGAAAGTCCCTTTAATGGTGGCCTATTTTGGTCTAAAACCTGTATATATCTTCTAGCATTTCCCAGTGCTTCCTTAAGTGAGGGGGTGATGCTGTTTGAAGGAACTGCCCCTCCCAAAGCAGTCAATTTAGTGGGAAAAACATAGTGTGTCTTTTCCAAAAGATGAGAAAATTTCAGATTTAATGTGTTGTTTTTATCACTATAAACAGTCAAATTTGTGTTATGGCAGGTAACAGCATTCTGCTTTTACGAAAATTTTAGTCATCCCAACTGTTTTGAGAACAGGTTTTCACATCAGCGATGTGCGATCACAAGCAAGGAGGCATGACACGCAGGCAGGTTTTCACCATCTACCTACTCAGTCATCATCTAAAATTTGGCTGAAAGTTCACACGGCTGAATAAAGGTTTGGGGTACAGTGTCCCGTGAGTGACTCCTCACCGTCTCAAAGCTGCCTTTGTGCATGAGCTCAATGGGAGGACGGAAAAGGTCTGCCAAGGTGCTCAGTTTCTTATCCACTGTTCCACCGTTACGCAGCTCCTGTTCCTGGCGGACTAGGAACAGAAAAACATTCATTCAGTCATTACTGGAAGTTAAGAAGCCACAACAGAAATATGAGACAGACTTTAATGGTGGTTGTTGGGAAACAGCACCACCACATTTGATTTGTTTAAGTTTGTACATTTTGGAAAATACTCACTTGTTTCTGTCTGAAAGTCTCGGAAACCATCAAATATTGATCGAGCAGGTCTTCTTCGCTTTGGCACTGAATATATGTAATTAAAAAAAAAATGAGTAAACAAATAAAAAAAAAATCATCATCATCTTTACAGATAGTTGGCACTTTACATTAAGATTTCTTTAGCAGATTAAGCAGGACTGACAAATAAACGAAGCAACATACCTCCAAAAAGCGGTTCTGGCTCCACCAATATGTCCTGCTTCTGAGGAATCGGAGCCCGCACTTCGCTGAGGAAGGCATGAAGGCAACATATACAGAGTTATTCTATGCAGAAAAGCAATCAGCTGTAAAAAAAAATCTATAATCATATTACAAAAATCAACATTTAGTATGAGAAGGAAGCAAAGAAATGAATGCTATTTTCCTTCTCCTCTCAGCTTGTGGTAAACACAAATTCTAAGCTTGGATAGACAATCGGCAGCAAACAAGATACTCCTGTGGAGAAAAGTCACAGCTTACTCTGTAGAGGGCGCTCTGCTGCTTGACGCTGCAGAACTGGAGCTGGTGCTGGGCTCCTCTGCAATCCCGCCTCCATCTAGAAACATGGTCACTGCCATCTCCAGGTTGTTGTTGCATGCTTCCAGCATATGTTTTCCTACGCTCTCTGTGGCCCCTGGAAGAGAGTTCAACATTCCTGTACTAACCATGAACACAATGACCTTCACAAATGTTTACAGATTAACAAATAACACTGAGCATTTCATAGTGGCGCATCATATTTTATAGCCAAATACCAGTTGACTGATATTTTCAACAAGTAGCTATAAGGTATTTGTTAATATATCGGTATTGGCAATCTCATGGATGCTGTTAAATAAAAAATGCACTTTAACCGTGTTATGAGTGTTGATGTTGCATAGTTTGCGCATTAGAGGGCACGCTGCATTTTTTTCTGTTGGCAACTCATGTTTGCATCACCACAAACAACAACTTGTTAATCTGAGCAGCGCTAGGCAGAGTATCCAGGAGTAATATTAATTAGGAATCACCAGATACCCCACGATACGATATTACAACAAGACTTAACTCAAAAAATGATATTATTGCAATTTTTTAAACATTTTGAGATATGCTGAGCATAACATTTACTGTGATAACTGCCATTTACTGCCATAAATGTTGCCATAAGACAGGGTCAGTCTGCTATTGGTCTGTGAATTAATGGGGTTAAGTTAATGCAGCAGTTAACTGTGACAAATTGTTTAAAATCACATATTTGTCTATATACACAGAAATTAACAGTTAACAGTTACATTTGTACTCAGAATCCTTTCTGTTCATAATTAATTTGAATTAAATTCAATTTATTTATAAATCACAAAAACAGTTGCCTCAAGGGGCTTTATATTGTAAGGTAAACCCTACAAGAGTGCATACAGAGAAAAGCCCAACAATCATATGATCCCCCTATGAGCAAGCACTTTGGCGACAGTGGGAAGGAAAAACTCCAGCAGAACCAGGCTCAGGGAGGGACGGCCATCTGTTAAGACCAGTTGGGGTGAGAAATATAACCAGAATACAACCAGCTGGTAGCCAGTTAAGTCCTCCTCGAGCTGTGCTCAGGACTAATTCAGACCGATGGCAACATGTTAGCAATCTGTCTACATGAATAAATAAGGCACAATTATTTGTAAACTTTCAACAATCTCTCTGAAGGTGATTGGAGTCAGTCAAGTTAGACTGTGACTGCAGAAAAGTTACCACCTATCAGGCAACCCGTGCAATCGCCAATGACATAAACGTTTAGTTAGCACAAGTTGCAGTCACAGAATATAAAAATATTAAATACAGCCGATTTTTTGTGGATTCAAGGAAGCCGGTGTTTTATTTTTACTAATGTGAGTTAGCCATTAGCCATTCAGTTACCGTAAGTTGATTTAATGTAAGTGGTGGTGGAAGACATCAGCCATCTTGCTTGCAGTATTCCCAGAGTATTTAACCTTGTTTAATAAAATATCAATATTTAGTGTCCCTGTATTCATACAATATCAGTATGCAAAATATCACCATACTACGCCCTATCAACTGTTTCCTTTTTCCCTGATACTATACAGTATTACAATGTTAATGTTTTTCTGAGAGTGGCATATCACAGTCCAGCTATCCACCTTCACTTGTGAGGTCACATAGGGCTGGAGCCTATCCCAAGTTTCATAGAAAGGCAGGGCACACTGGACATCTTGCCAGTTCATCACATTCACACCCACAGAAAATTTAAAATCACCAATTAAATGTGCATGTCTTTGGACTATTAAAGGAAGCTGAGTACATATGGATTAAAATGGTACTAACCACTGTATCAAGGTGTCACCAGCATCACATCAAACTCATGACAGTGAACCTTTTGTCAGCTTTTTTTTTTCGTATTACACTGGATCAAGTCTTTTTTCTACTTCACCCAAACCTTACCAATAATTTAACAACACTGTCAGGCGTATCAATAAAATCATATAAGTGTGTTACATTATTAAAGTAAAGCACAGAGTGTGGCAAACAGCAACACTAACCTAATTAAAATCCTGTAATTTTCATACTTCACTGTGTTATGCTATAACTGTTACACATAGAGGCCCAAAGTAAACTTATAACCAGCTTACTAAACATAATGAGTGCATACATACGTGTTTTATTCACTCAAAGCCAAAATGCATTTTTTATCATGTGACAACATACATAGTATCGTAGTACTTAGTAACTTTTAGTATCTTAGTATTTGATTACTTGTTTTTCCGTATATGTAGTCACAGAAGCAAACACATTTCACTTTGACGATGGACACTTTTATTTTACCTTTTATATTTATTTTGATTTCAAATGCAAAAAAAAAATGCTATAATGGTTTAAATGAGTCTCCCCAACTTTTGGGACAAATAAAGCAGATCTTAAAGTAACGCTATATCACTATAGATATATGAGTTAACGCCAAACAACCGCGTGATAGTTCAGTTTCAGTTCGGAAAAGGTTTAGTGGGCGGAAATGCTCCGCATATGCCACGCGATGTTTGGTAAATAAACGAAAATGTAAGAAAACACCTGAATAGTGCAAAAAGCCCTAATGTCACACATGGCGGAAGTCCACAAAGTCGTGACAGTGATTTGGACACTCTACATCTCAATGAACCTGTAGTATTTCTAAGCGGAGTGCCGCGGGGCGACGATGAGATTTCGTCCGTACTGCGCATGTCCGTATCAAGTAGCAGCCCCTGAACTGAGTCTCCCTCTTCTTTGCCGCTTAATAACTTAAAAAACACCGTCCATTGTGTCAAAGTGCTGATAAACTACAGACAGTGTCTGCGCTGACACTCGGAGTCCATAGATTGTGACCAATAAATAGTGTCTGGGGCCATAGTCAGAGCCATAGTGACAGCAACAACATGAAGTCTGGCTGGTGGTGATGAAGAAGGAAAATGTTGAACAGCCGACCTCCATTCCACATTATCGAGCAACACGCCACGCAAAAAAGAGGATAAAAACCCGCTCTAGGTTAGCGAGATTGTGTCTGTAACGAACACTAATAAGAAAAGCATATATTTTTAAGTGATGAATAAAGATAACTTTCAAAGCTGGCGGCTTTAAGGCCCATTTTCCGAGTCTTTCACTTGAGTTTAGCTGATAACAGCCTGTGCTTTTTCCCCTCTGCAAACCACTGGCAGCGCAGGAGCAAGAGCAACACTTAACGCCCGTTTTCTCATCTGCGCACGGATTTCAAGATTTACCCGGCGAGGGAAGTGTTCCTGTATGAGCACATAAATCCACTGAGTGAAATAAAGGCTAATTAAAATGTTATTTTTACCTGTTATTGCTGTGAATTGTTGTATTAACCCGTTCACCCCCGGAGCTGAGGTATCTCCGAGCGCCGCCATCTTACCGCCACAAACAACAACATAGATGAGGCGCATGCGCAAAGTCGTAATTTTTCCCCTACCCGGCGCGACGCGGACCGCATGCGTAACCATCATAGCCTAGTGCTGCATTCTGGGTCATGCAGTTTTAGTGAACTAAAGTCGATTGCCGTTGCTGGCTTATAACGTAAAAAATACGTGGGTTGGAATTTTATACAGTTTATTATTTTATTTTATACCCTGCTACATTAGCAATACAAGTTAATACAATAAAATTGCCCTTTATTTTCCTGCTATTTTGATAAAAGTCTAAACTTATAACTTTTTTTTAATTAATATTTAGAAACTGAGACTGGCTCGTTACATCTTCTGTGTTGTAGACAGTAGAATTATTCATATGATTATGATGTGTGTAAAAAGCTATGTTTCATACATTTTACACGGTCATGATTCAAACATTTCATGTAAACAGATTACACTCATTTACACTAACTGGTCACTACATTATGTACACCTGTTCAACTGCTTGTCAATACAAATATCAAAATCAGCCAATCCCATAGCAGCAACTCAGCATATTTAGACATGTAGACATAAAGTTGAAGTTTAAACCAAGCATCAGAGTGAGGAAGAAATGGGATTTAAGCAACTTTGAATGTGCTATGGTCCTTGGTGCTAGACAGGCTGTTCTGAATATATTAGAAGCTGTTGACCTGCTAGGATTTTCTATTCATCCGTACAGTTTATGGTATGGAAAAAAACATGAAAATATCCAGTGAGGAGCAGTTCTCTGAGTGAAAATGTCATGTTGATATGATGGGTCACAGGCGAGAGACCAGACTTCTTTCAGCATCTATAAATAAGGCTAGAGCTCAAACTGTCTGAAATTGGTTTCTTGATTATGACAATGAGTTCACTCTGTTCAAATGGCTTGCACAGTCACCAAATCTAAATGCAAAAGCAGTCCCTTTGAGGCCAAGCTTTGTGCTTCACATCACACCCTTTAAATGTTTTCCTGCTCTTAAGTCTGTATGATGACTCATGATGGATGTCCCCTAAAATGGCCATGTGATGTGAGCACAGCAACCCCCGCCCACCTGTTTTTTAAACCTTTTGTTTGCTTGGGGCAGCCAATAGGACAAGTTCTAATATACAGGAGACCCACAGTTTGGCTTAAAGTTTGGTGCAGCTAAAACAGCTTGTTTCAGACAGATGATAAGCCGCGGGGCTTTGTAGAGCAGGTCGTTATTGTTTTGGCGGCTAATATAGCAAATCGATTTTATTACGCAACTGTCATAATAAAGGATCCTTTAATACCCAGCTACATAATCATTTGATGGTGAATCAAGTTTCACAGCTGTGCTTTATGAGACACTTAATCTTTGAAATTAAAACTACACAAACCCGCTTCTTAAGTAGTGTCATTTTATTGTTATTTGCATCATACATTCAGTTTGAAAACGGTGTCAACCAAGCCCAAAACCTGAAGAATCATTCCTAACAACAAGGAGCAAATAGCAATCTGAACAGCTGCTCCCTCAGTGACCAGTCAGAGTCATGTCATCTTATACTATAGTATCTCGCACAAATCTGTTGTGCTGCCGGGCGAAAACAAAACAAGAGGAAAAAGAATGTCACTTTACAAAGGGAAGGTGATGATGGCACTGGCTTTCTACATCATAGCATGTCCAAACTCTATTTACAAATACACAACGTGATACTTTCGACCCCACTGGCCAGTTTCAGTCAAGCTGAATATAAAAATAACATTACATTCATGTCAATTAAGCCATAACGTCAGTGCTGATAGTCTGATAAATGTTCTACTGTTAATTTATGCTCACGATCACAAGCAACTGGATTTAAAAAAGGCTGCGATCATAATCATAACGAACAGCTGTTCTACGATAGAAACCAACATTTCAGCGTGGGTTTTAGGCTACAGTGGGAGATTTAAATGCCAACTCAGGGTACTTTTAACGATTCAAAGGTTTCCAATGAATCCAAATAAAATCAGGTTATAATTATGAGTGCAAAGGGAGCACTCAGTTTAGCACTTTTGATTTAATGCACATAAATTTGAAGCTTCTCTACTGTATTCACGTGTGAACTTAAAAGCCCTGAGGTGGGAAATTTATATTTCATATAAAAGATGCACCGCATTTTAATTGTACCAGGGATAAAACCAAGTGCACTCAAGCATATACAGGAGCACTATATACAGGAGACCCAAAGAGTAATCTGTTAACTTTGGTTCCAGGCAGTCATTGTATTGTTTGATCTGAGAAAATCCTGTATTAAATGTTGTCAATAAATATACAGAAATTCTTTTTTTTAAGCCATCCTAAATGCCAAATGAATCAAAGCAGCATCTTCACACATCTGCTGAATGTAGTTTAGTAGTTTATACAGACTGTCTGTACCAGCAGCATTAATCGTCTATCTTACATTAGTTATCATGAGATCAAACCAGCCAGTAGAATGTAAATGTAAGAAAAACCTGCATTTTGAATTTATCTTTTCAAATAAACTTTGAGCATTTTTTTTTAGCCAAAGAGCTCTAAAGCTGGAATCTACAAAGTATACCGGCCACATTAAAAAATATATATATTATCGATCATTTTGAGAAAGAAAAGTCAAAATGTGGAGATTACAGTTGTTGTTTTGAGACAAACTGTCATGGTTTTTATACCCCCGAGTTAGTAAAATCGTACTTCGGAATCGGTTTGAGTAACGAGGAAGGAAATGATTTCTCTTTTACGGACGTTGAAAAGTTTATGCAGAAAAACACAATTGAGAAGAGCGGATCTGTACAAAATGAAATGACTGGCAGTGGACAGGTGCAAGGTTACCGGTGCTTACGCCTTCGTCCAATAAAGAGGTCGGATGTTTGATCACAAGACAGCTGATCGATTTGTTTCACTAACTCATGTAAACAAGGCATTTTGTAGAGGGTATTGCACCCGTGGCAGTTGGTCTTAAAATAACAACGCTAATTTTCACATTTCACCTTTAATCTTGAAATGTCGTCTTTATTCTCAAAATGAGCAACAATGTTTTCGTTTTTCTTAATGTGGCCCCAATAGTCAGTCATAGTAATCAGTGATGCATCAAAATAAAAATAAACTAAAAGTGACGGCACCACTGATTACAAAACCATTATTATGGACACATTAATTGTTCTTACATTCTCATGAGTTTTATTTAAATGCAGAGGTCACTCTTGTTAATCAGCAAATGGATCTATAAGCTGTAAAATCTCTGAAAAAGGAACAGACAAGGCTGCTGGACATCA
>VUQR01037188.1:16155-32661 GCA_015108515.1 Hemichromis elongatus
GAAAAAAAACAAAAACAATGTGGAAATGAGTGTACGGTAGTTTTCTTTTTCACAGGTCCACCTTAATAAATAAAAGCATCCACACAAAAATACAGATCAAGGTTTGAATGAGTGCATACATGCATACATGTATGTTGAGTGAGCTATATGTTGGAATGTATGACGCGGCTATATAATTCAGTGAGGGCCAATGTGATTCGAAAGGTTGTTGTTTGTGTAGGCAGGACAGGCAGGGAGGTGAGGGACAACACTGGAGCTGGCAGGTAAATCGTACGCTGCAGCTTAGAAGCGGATAAAGGTGGCGTCGATCTGGCGCACGCTGGGCAGCGCCAGCATGATCTTTCGCCGGTACTGTGGATCCTTCTGTAGAGGGTTTCTTTCAAGGTAGACTGTCTCCAGAGAACTGGCGTTCTTCAACTCATCAAGGTCAGACCAATTATCGATCTGATTATCGTTCATCTGAGGAAATATTACAAGACAACAAGAGCAGTGAGGGTGCACCATCGGCTTAACTCATAATATGAAAGGTACACTTTGAAACTTTTTAGTACTGACCCACAGTTTAAAGAGCAACACACTGAACGTAGCAACAATATTCCCTTTTAAGAAAGTTTCGTTTTAAATCTGCTGCTCAGCAACAATGCTGTGACATAGATCCACTGGTACTTCAACTAATTATGTCTTACTTTGAATTTCCTGTCATCTATTTTATAATTTTTGCCTAATGTACTTTCTTTCGTTGATTTGTTTTAAAGCCATTTGTTCTTTCGTTTTTTTTAATTAATGAGCTGCTGCTGCTTCTTCTTTGCACTGCTCCCTGTACAGGACCATTTTCCTTCACCTCCCCCTATCCTTTAGCATCCTCGCTGTCCAACTAGCCCTCTGCATGTCCACCTTCATTACATCTGCCCACACTGCCTCCACTCTCTTCTTCACCTCTCTGTGCACTGTTATTTTGGATGACTGACCCCAGGGAATTAAACTCATCCACCTTCACTGCCTCTGCTCCTTGCATCGTCACTTTTCTACCCATCTCCGAGGTGTCTCATTCCTCTTTTCTCCAGTGCATACCTCCACCTCTCCAGGATCTCTTCTATCTTTTCCCCACCCACAATGTCATAATTTTCATTAACAAGCAAAGGTGCAATTAATTATTTAATAATGGTTGCCTTTTAATACATGCCGACAATTTTTTTTTTAATGTTTTAAGAAGCTTTTCTTCTTGTGTCCAACTGTGAGAAGTGAAAATGGAAATGAAAATGATCACGAGCTTGTCTGTACTGACACTGTACATTAAACAACATGTCACACAAACTATCTGTACCCAGAACTCCTGCAGCTCCGTCAAGTGGCTGATGTTTTCTATTTTCTTTACTCGATTGGCTGCGATGTCGAGGGTGGTGAGTTTTTTCTGTTCGGAAAAACAAACGTTATGGAAACAGTATTAAGGTCATTTTTGGTTCTCTTTTTAAAAAACTGCATTTTGAAAATGTGGGACTGAAAGTTTGTAACTCACATTGTTTTCTAACCCCTCAATGACCTCAACGCCATTGTGGCTCAGATAGAGCTCCTTCAGGTTGACGAGGTTCTGAAGCCCCTCGATTTTCGTAATTCGGTTGCTCTGCAAGTAAATGCAAACCGAATGGTTACCTGTTGTCCAGATTCTGTGCAACTGTAATCAAGTGATGAATGTGTGTGAGGATACCTGGATGCTTAAAACAGTCAGATTGTGTAAAGCGTCGAGATTCTGAAGCCTAGTTATTTTATTAGTGCCAAGAAACAAACTTTGCAAATATGTAAGTGAATCCAGGTTTTCAATGACCTGTGAACACAACAACATGAAGGCACTTTAAAATTACATCATGACTTATTTTTTCCAACAAATGCTCTTTTATATTTTGTAAACAAAAGCCATTATTTGCATAAGAAGTTCAAAACAACTTCTCAGTGCAGAAAGGTCCCTTTAGCATCTCACCCTAATGCGATTGGAGCCGAGCTCCAGCATCTCCAGACCTGTGAGGTTCTCCAGATTCGCAATGCTGCTAATTTTGTTGTGAAGCAGAAAAAGTTTCTTCAGCCGAGTCAACTGCTCCAAACCCTCCACCTTCCTCAAAACGTTAAAGGACACGTCAAGCTGCCTGTGGGTTGTCAAAACAACAATTCCTCTCAGAATTAATATACCTTGATAATGTGAGACCTTTGTTCAGGCTTACATAAGAAGCACAGTTTTGTCACACTTACTCCAGCTCTGTGAGGTTGTGCAGGTTCTCCAGTTTGCGGATCTGATTGTCATAGAAATCTAGTTCCCGCAGGGCACTCAAACTGTCGAGGTTTTCTATCTTTTTGATGAGGTTCTGTCGTAAGGAGAGCGTCTGCGTGCAGAGGAGATGCAAAAATAAAAGAGGATACCATCAAGAGTAGAATTATAGCATATGTGACAGGTCCTTATTTTAGATATGAATAAAAAAAGAAAAAAGGCAGATGAAACCAACATGCTAATAAGACGCATCAGATGGCAATGACACAACAGCATCACCTCAATAATACTTACTTTAGCCTTCTGTAACACCTCCAGTCCTTCAATCTTTCCAATACGACAGTGAACAAGATCAACATCCTAGAAAGAAACACAGACACCTTAAGGCACCTCTATCGTTACTAGCTGTTACAGCACAGCACCTGCACACAGATTTACACACAGAAGTCAAAGAAAATGGAGATGTTAATATGAACTCTAACACTATAATCTCCACTTTCTAAAACTCCAAACAAAATAAGTCATCTGAGATGAAAAGCAGTTTCTTCCAAACTTCCACTGACCTCTTCCTCAGGGTCCAAAGTTATGGTGTCCATGTCAACAGGAGACTCTTCTTTACCTTTAATAGCAACAAAAATAAATTAAATGAATTTAAAGCAGCCACTGCTTACAGACAGCAATTTCACAAACATTGTCACAAAAAGACTTTATCTAAGAAAGTATTTATGTGAAAATAACACAAGTGGCACGCCCACTTTGAAAAATAAAGCACATTCTCTGTGGCTGGGCAGGAGGTGATGATGACCTACTTGTAGCAGTGGGCTGATTAGGGTCCACATCGCCATTGATGCTCTTCCTCCTGGTTTCATCATCACCAGACTCCTCAGACTCTCCCCTCCGGTCAACTACAGTACGCAGACAGAAGAGTGGCTCAATACCTCAACAAAAATTCATAGCTTCCGACTGGTTACACACACATTTAGATGATGCCAAGTCCAGGTTTATCTGGAGCAACCACCCTCTGTCTCCACCATGACTAGATCATGATAGTGCACATTCTGTACTCTGCAACGCGCTCAAATTGTGAAAAAAAATGGGTGGAAAAATTGGATAGTACAACCACAGATTTTACCTATTAGTATTAAATGTTACAGGCTGTATCTCAGCTTTATGTTCATTTTTTAAAATCAGTTTGGACGCAGGTTATCTACTGAAAACACGGGCGACACATTGGTAAGCACATTAGCCAGCTAGGTAGCTGACTGTATCACAGCTAGCAGCTTTTAGGAGCTGAATCTGAAACATGTTACCTGCTCGGGACAAAAATAAATGTCTATGACAAACGGGGTACTCAACACACCCCGAAACGCCGCTGTAGATGGCCTTTTTGACGATAGCATTAACTATCGCTAAATTAATATCGCCAGCTAGCGTCTTGTTATTAGCCTGTTAGCTAGCAAAGCAAGGATGGAGGTTCGTTAAGTCACAAGAGAAAAACATCAAGAAGCGTGCTCAGGTGAAAAAATACAATATTATCTAAATGGCTGCAAGGCTACCAAGCTATAATGATCACAGCACAGTTTCACCCTTGAAAATTTAGCTACTCACCTTCCATTTCTTGAAGCTCTCCAACAGACAGGGAAGCCATGTTTCCTGTAAACACTCCTGACAACCGCGCAGCCAATCCAGTGGAGGCATAAGCTAACATCAGACACAAGGCGGCGCTGAAAGCCGCCGGAAACAAGCATCAACAAATTATACGGTACAGTTTATATAACTCAGGACATAAATGTCACACTAATTGACTAGAAAGTACCGTTACTGAACTTGCATTATTCCGTGTAAAAATTCAAATGCAAGCTACTTTTATTTCCTCTCTTTTTTTTGTAACTCTTTGGTTTTCACACGGTAGAGCTGAATATAAATCAGCTTCACTGCACAGTGCAGCTTTTCAAAAAGGATCTGTTCAGCAGATGATATGCATGCAGTTAGAAGCTGGACTGGGACAAAAAATCGGGCCTGGGATCAGGTTGGTACAGTTGTTGTTGGTTGGGTTCTTAGTTGCACTGCAGCATGGGACATTTAAATGCGACACATTTAAAAGCTATTAGCAGTGACTCACGATCAAAGCAGCCATTCGTTTTATCTGTATCCTCGAGTCTCTACCTTCCTAATTATGTCCTTTCATCTATTTTCTTACCACGTTAATTTAATCCTCCTCTGTCGTTTCCTCACTTCTCCACAGCTGGTGGTGGCAGCAGCAGCACAGCTGTGACTGTGAAGTCTGTTTACTAGTTGTTCCTGGTACTACTGTTCTGCAGCAGCACCGACAGGCGACAGCTAACATGTCTGTTAATTTGACACCATTTGCTCCATTTATTTTTAGTTTCTTTTTATTATTTTCTTTCAGCTTTCCAGTTCCACCTTTTCAGAATAAGAGCTTTTACTGTAATTCACTGGAGTCCCAAAGCCTTATAAGTAGCACTGTAACTTCTTTCAGATTGATAGATGTTATTCGCTTTGTTTGTCAGCTGTTTCTTTAGATTGCGGCCACTATCTGTAATAAAGATGTGTGTTGTTTTTTGAAATCTATTCCTACTTCACTTTGTCACACAGGGTCTAGGTGATTTCTTGATTCAGCAGATCTGGCATTAACCAGGCCTCAGTGTGAGTAGTGAAATGAAACTCACTTTTCAAAAAATGTGGTAATTCAGCTACAGTTAATTCACAATTTAATAAGTTTTTCACACAGCGCCAGGTAGATTTGGATAGCCATTTCCCCCTAAAAAATGAAATCATCATTTAAAAACTTAATTTTGTATTTACTCATGTTATATCAGTCTAATATTAAAATTTGTTTTTTCATTTCTAGTAGGAGAGTCCTAGATGGGATTGTCCTGTTGGGGGTGGTTCTGAGTCACTGACACACCCTGTCATCATGTAAGTAGTTAAAAGTCATATGGCCATGAGTGTGAATTATGGCAAGGGCCATTAAAGGGCCAAGACTCCTTTGTGAGATGTTACCCCGCCTTGCATGTGAACAGTGAGGTCAAAGTGCATGACTATCAGGATCCCCTCTTCTGCCTGGGACTCTCCATCTTCTTGGAAGTGAGAGGTGAAAGACGTCCAATTGCATTCATTTCAAGGTATTAAAACTCTTAAAATAATAACAGGTCAATGAAATACGGGATTATTACCATGCAAGGATGCATTGAGCATTTCTACTTCACTCACCTCTTTTATCTCTCTGTGTTTATACACCAGTCTGCATTTAATTATTAATTATTATTAAGCTCCTGTCCCCCTCCCCTCACTCCCATCCAGTCACAGCAGATGGCTGCCCCCTGGTTAAGCTGCTGGTTTCTTCCTGTTAAAAGGGAGTTTTTTCTTCCTACTTTTGCCAGCTGCTAGCTCATAGGGGTGGGCGACTCCAAGGCTCAAATGCCGGTGTCCTGAAGTAATTCTGTCTGCTGTTACATAAGGTGGCTTGCAACATAAAATAGCCCTGCCTCTGTTACATCTCATGCACTCCCAGAGCAGGTTGTTTATATAATCACTTCCCATGTGTGATACATACCGCCCATCTTAAGAATTCCCCTGCATAAGACTGAGGCACTGCTGTCGTCCACAAAAGACCTGATTACAACATCTGCGTCCAGATAGTTAACATTTATAAAAGCATAACAAACAGACACTGCTGATTTGAGCTCACGGTGTCTAATCAACGCGTTTCTGTTATGACGACATGAGTGTGATTGTGGAACATGTTAGATATGATTACCGTATTTTTTTAAAAAGGAACATACAATTCTTACTTGACTTGTTATCGGGGGTAAGCAGAGGTGTGTCAGCCAGGATAGGAGAATAAAGGTTGTTTTCATACTTAACTAGCAGCTAAATATGTTTCTAAGCAGAATCATTGACCAGTCATCTCAAGACACAAATGTAATTATTAACTTTTTAAATTAGAACATTTTTTGAGAGTTGAAGGCACGGCAAACATATGAACTGCAGAATATTCTGTATACAGGTGGGTCCATAAGTTTTTTGGACAGTGGCACATTATTTTGCATTTTTTCCTCGGTACACCAGCACAAACGATTTAAAAAAATGTAATTTAAGATTCAAGACTATGCGGACTGTAATCCGCTAAGGTATTGTGTTAACTGTTTGGAAACTACAGCAATTCTTTTGCACTCTCCCCGAGAGACTGAACTGATGAGGATCTGACTGGTCCCTCGTTATTTCATTATACAAACAGGAGTAAATGTATTTCAGTAACACATAAGCATAGACATCTTTTTTTCCTCCTGTGGTCTGCTGATTTGTTTTGAATTTGTTTTGAATTTTCTCTCATGAGGGTATAACTCAATAACTCAGAGACATCACATGCAAGCCTGAAGTTAAGTGGACTGACTCTGTAATCCACAAATGTATTTATTCTTGACTATTGAATCAATTCAGTAGCATTTTATTTAGATCACATTGCTAATTGGAAGGTCAGGCTCCTTCAGTATGTATGTCAAATTATCCTTGGGCAAGATATTAAATCCCGAGTTGCCCCAGATGCATCCATCGAAGTATGTGTGTGAATGTTAGGCAAAGTGCTTAGACATAGAAAGAAGCACACGTATAAATGTTTGTGTGCATGACTGAATGACACTCGTAGTATGCTCTGAGTGCTCAATTTATGCATATAAAATGTGTTTTATTGTTTACACTTTCAACATATCTCTGACGGCAGCCAGCAGCTGTGTTAATCTGGACTGAGTGCAGGATTTGAGCAAAGGGTGAAATCTGCTCTCAGGGCCTGGTGTTTATACAGGGATAACAAGCTCAGGGTTATCCCTGTATAAACACCTTAAATTTATTGTTTGTCTCCCCAAAAACTACACTCACTGGCCACCTTATTAGGTGCACATATCTAGTGCCGTGTTGGACCCCCTTTTGCCTTCAGAACTACATTGATTCTTCCTGTCACAGATTCAGCAAAGTGCGGGAAACATTTTCATTTTCCTGTTCTTAGCTGACAGGAGTGGCACCTGCTGCAGTCTTCTGCTGTTCTAGTCCATCTGCTTCTACGTACATGCTGTGTGCTCAGAGATGCTATTCTGTATACCTCGGTGGTAATGAGTAGTTTTTCAGTTACTGTTGCCTTCTTACCAGCTCGAAGCGGTCTGACCTTTCTCCTCTGACTTACGGCATCAACAAGACATTTTCCCATGGATAACTGCTAGTCAGAGGTCTGGCACCAACAAACCAGGCCATGTTCAAAGCCACTTGAACTTAAGTAGGTCTTCTTGATCAAGTCTACATGCACTGAGTTACTGCAGTGTGATTGGCTGATTGGTTAAGTCGCAAAGGTGCACCTAACGAACCTGCAAGTCAGTGCATACCTGAAAAACAAGAAGGCTAGAATAAAGTAATAGAAACATACAGGTGGTAGTCGAAAGCCCTTGAATAAATCATAAGGGGTTCAGAAGTCGGGTTGTCACGTGATAGGCGGTGACGGTACCGGTAGATTTAAATTAAAAGACCGACCGGCAACTTGTGACAATTATGAATCTATAAATGCTTTGAGTTACAATATTCACATGCAAATGGAGTGAAAAAAAGACTACGCGATGGCTCTGAGTTTAATTATTTACTGTTTCGTTGGTTACAGTACCCAGCGCTCTTTTGATTTATCACAACATTAGTTCTGTTCAGGCATATGAAGTTCGCCGTTGTTGACAGCATCAACACAAAAATAAAAGTCCTTTGCTCTGACTTCATAACTTCGCTGTCCTGAACCTTAAATGACCTTTGGCTGCGGACCTCCCCCAACCACCAACAACCCCACCTCACCGGAGAGCCAAAAGAAAAGACAAGGCGGAAAATCAACTGAACCGAAACATAAAAGCCGAGAGATAAGGATCGGATCCGACTATTGCTGTCATTGTGTCTGTGGAGGAGTTTCTGTTAACGCCTGATGGACTGGTCATCCTTCGAGCACTAGTTTACTGAGGAAATGGCGTAAAGCACGCTGTAGCTGTAAAGGAGTTTGTGCTTCTTTAACGGATGAAAACTACTGAACCTGACACCGGGCTCCATACAGTACAGTCCTATAAGTCCTAAACCGGTATAGAAATGAATCCACTGCGCTTTGTTTTGATCCTATCATTTCACGTATGTCGGAGTCTTCCTGTCGAAGCAGGTAGGAATCCCGTCTTTTAAAAACATTTTTTTTATTATTTCAATATGGATTCCACTGTAATTTAAAATAAATCATATGTATAGGATCGATGTCCGTTTTTGAAAGAACAGCAAGGACGGCTTGCAGCAGCTTCAAACAGTGCAATGAATCCACCCCTTTTCTCTTATTCCCTTTAATCTTTGGGTGGTTTTTACTGGACTAATTTATTTTGCAGGTCGTTTTATTTGAATGTGGAATATTCTAGGAATATAAAACAATATCTGCCCGTGTAAAGTGAAACTGAAACATATAAAAAAACAAACAAGCAAAAGAGTTTTCTGTGGGCGAAATAAAAAAACAACCAAATATATTGAGGGATGTGACGCTGCAAAGCATTTTTCAAAGAGCTACACTTCACACCGACTTGATTTAATGTTGGTTATTTCATCAGCTATAAACACAGATAAACAAGAATGACGTTGACAGTCAAGTCTGTGTTACACGATGCAGAAATCACCGCATTTTACTGTTATTTCACACCATGTGGTTAACATAAAATGTCTATCCTGCTTAAGAAAGCAAAAATTATGGTAAATGCAAAATATTTACTAGAAATGCGACCCATCAGCTTTTACTTTCAGTTTTGCTTTTGTGAAGTGAAACTTCGATGCATTAGTGCGGTGTGATTTGGTTATTCTCCCTCTAAGGGAGGGACTATGTAATTGATTCTGTTTGCAGTGTGATGCCCCACAGTTTTTTAAAGATATCATTTTCAAATTTTGTGTGATGATAGATACCAAAAACAGCTGGAGGTCATTACATTTAGTTGAAAATCGGTTTAAGATTAAGGTTCAGCAAAAACTGCATAGTACCCACAATTTTTCGTGGAGCGTCTTCACACTTCATAACAATATATTTGCGGAACATGAGTACCTAGGCTGGCTACCTTGATTTTCTTTTTTAGCGCCCATTAACAGTTTGCTATCATCTCCAAACATTAAAGTAATATATTAGTCAACGGGGACACTCTATCTTTGTTTGAGCGCTTTAAAGCCGTATTTTTTCCCCCCCAATACAACATTATTTAGCTTTACAATGACACAAAAAGATGACTATACTACAATGGATTTCCATGCTGACATCACCATAAAACATCAAAGTTTTCTCTTTTGGGAGAGTTCCGTTCTCTCTCTATTTTCTATACAATTACTACTTCTTCTTTTTTTTTTTTTTTAACTTTCTCCTCACAGCTCACACATTTTCATCTCTGGTGACACTATGTGAAACATTTCCAAAGGAAACTAAAACTTGATGTTAATAATGTTCACATGATAATATGAAAAATGTTCGTGTGTGGTTTTCTTTTGGTTTGCTTTAGTATCTCTCACGCTCTCTCCATAAAAGACAGCAATAAATAAAATAAAGTTACATATGCATTTCCCTTTTTCACATTTTTAAAAAAAAAATATATATATATGTTTTTTTCCCATATCGCTTTAGATTCCGTCGTACTTCAGATCCAGCAGTGGAGGGGGCCAGGAAGTCAGCAGGTAGAAGAGCAAGTCCTTCTCAATGGAATTCCCTTAATGTGCAAAAGCGCAGAATTCAACGCAGTTATCAAAGACGTATTAGATGACACACTCATAACATCTCTTTTCAGTTTCAACCAGACATCTTCAACAAGTAAGAAAATCAAATTGTCTTGTTCTATAGCTGAACATTTGTGTAAGTGCGATTGTTGTTGTCACCAGAGCCACAACTCCATCTCCAACCATTAACTCTCAACAGGTAACCACACCATTCTTAGATCTCGAGAATGCACGTGGGAGGGGTCTAAGCTGCGCTGGACAGATCGTGTACTTAATGATGGCCAGTTGTACCTGACTCTCAACCAGAATGACATGTGGACAGCCCACGTACAGGAGGCGATGGCCATCAAAGTGGTTTGGGACCAGGAAGTGAAGCGAATAAGAGCAGAGAGACTCCATCTGCAGGAGGGATGCGTTAAGCTGGAGAAGCATTTGAACCTTTCTGAGAAACAGTCAGGTATGTTTTCCTTCAGGCTTTTATCTGCCTGTTTAAGAGCTGCGGAACAAAATCTGTTGAGTTCATCAATAATGTGTATAGAAATAACAAAATCATTTCAGTGATAAATACTTATTTGATACACTGCTCTGCAAAAGTCTTGAGCTGCCCCTCATTTTTTGTTATGTTTCTAGGAAAATGGGAAATATGTGCAGTGACTTAGTGAAATGTGCAAACATACAGGGAAATGGAGAATATAAGGCAGAGCAGAGTACATTTCTACAATTCTGTGCAAATCTAACAAGCTTAAAGTCAATATTTGGTATAAACACCTCTGATCGTCAAGCTTGATTCCTTTAATCACAGTGAGTCCTTATCTGGAACAAACACTAAACTGATATCTTTAACTCCTTTGAAGTGATAACAGACCTAAAAATGAACATTTGAGTACTAACACTTCCAACATAGTTGGGCAGACATCATTAAGAATAAGAAGCCGATATTACTGAATCAACTTTGATTAACCTGCTACTACAGAAAACAATAAAGTTAGCTTTACTTTATCCTTACTGTGTTGTGTTTGATTGAGGATATGCTGAAGTTCCTTATCCAGGAACATGACATTTATTTACGTGATACTAATCTTTTTAATATCAGAAAATGCATAACAATGTTTCTCATAATCGTTTCACTTGTTTAGTAGTAAGTAGTAGTAAAGGAATGTAGTACAGTGCTGTGCAAACGTCTTGAGCCCCTCCCCCCCCTCATTTTTTTGAAATAGGTCCCATGATTTATTCCACCACTTTGTTCAGTTATAAGAACCTTGAAAGTCAATATTTGACAACCTTTACTCTTCAAGCCATACCCTGAACTCTCTTAGGCAAGCTTTCCTGTCATTCTCTGGGCTTCTTCTAGTGCACCATTGTGGGTTTTTCTATTCGGGTGTGTTTTTACTCCTTTACTTAGGCTGAAAGGCGAAACTGGTCTCATTAAGATGCTTTTCAAGGGTTGGTGGCTCAAACTCCAGTGGTACTTTCCTACATTTATAATTTCATCAACGTTGACATGCTCTCCAACACCACTTATGGAAATATAACCATGACATAACGTTTTATCACTGAGACGGTACTATTTTATGTCTGTCATACTGTGTTGTCTTTTGCATTTTTCAGATTCGGCTAAAAAAATGGGAACAGCTGTTTGTAACAAAGAGCCTAAATGCACAATTTAAAAATGGTTCTTTGCTAAGTTCATTAGAAGTGCTCTATAAGCAAACATAATACAGGTTTATTGTTTGAGGTAGGTGCTTTTTTTAATGCTTAAATAATTCATAGGTCAGTGTTACATGGCTTATCAAACAACAACAATAACAAACGACGACAACAAAAACACATTCCTCTGAAAATGGTCAAGCAGCCAAAGTCTAAAGAAAAACTTTGAAAGCCTGGAGAACTGTTGTTTATTACGACTTTAAAAAAAAAGACCAGAAAGTTTGGCTTGAAAACAAGATATGAATAAATGAGGGGTGGCTCAAGACTTTTGCACAGTTATATATGATGCTTAAACAGAAAATTTGGCATGCACTCAAACAAAACAATCTTGTTTCATGCGGTTACAAGAGTTCACCTCCACATACAGGACATACGTGTTTTGCAGCTGAATTTTTTTTTGTCGACTGTTGGGTTGTAAATGTAAAATGTTTTTAATAGTTCCAGGAATTCTCCACCTTCAGCTTCTGATTCCAATCTTGGCGATCATTGTGTTTGGTGTACTAATTATGGTCAGCATTGTCATCTACAAAATAAAAGGTGGGTAAGGAGAATTTTGTTTTCTTTCCATTTAGATGTCGGCCTATGAAGTTTTGCGTCCTTTGTTCACAGTTCACTGCAGGCTTAATGTAGCAACAAGATGCATGACTGCAGTCCAGTGTTACACATTGTCAGTGAGGGTTAACAGAATCTGCCTACCTTTATCTCTGCCCTTACTTTAAAACTGTCACATGGTTTTAATGAGTCTTTATACCCGAGAGAAATGTAAACTATGTTCCTGTGTTTTGTTTTTTTTCACACTTGCTGTCCAGGTTTCACGCACCCAGGAGGTAAGAAAACTACAATCATCATGTGTTCACTTTATTATCATGCATGTCTCAGCTCGGAGTCCTAGCGAAAGATTCACAAAGTTAAATATTAAGTGACAGACTTCCTTTGCTTTTCAAAGGTGTTTGTGGCCCAGTCATGTGGTCTGTCTCAAATGACTGTAACTACCTAGTCAGCAAATTTCTGTATAAAAAGTTTAATTAGAGATAAAATCCACAATCCACCAACTCAGTAACATACATGCCATGATCTGTTTTTTTTTTCCTTTTCCCACAGGTGTCATTGGCTCAATTGTCCATTATCCCACAGATATGAATGAAATGACTGAAAAGGATCGGGAAATTTTGTAGAAGTCTCCTGTTATGATACCTCACAACTCCAGTAATGCTAAATAAATCTGATGATATTTTCAGCATGTATCTGTATGAAAATTGATCGTGTAGCTCCATCAATGTCAGCAGGTCTTTGCTGCTAACAGCGATCTGTAATTCAAGCTTTAGGTACCATTCCTGCCTGCAGTAAAACATAAGCTTTTGTTTTTTTGTATAAATAGTAAAAATTGCACAGTAGTCTGTTTTATGCAAGTAGAAAATTTAAATGTTATGTTGTTTAGCTACTGAGAGAGAGACTGATCAAAGTGTCAAACCAAAAATATGACTGCCGTGTGGTTACTTGAAAAGCTTCCGGTGTAGTTACATTTCTCTTTATATCAAACACTGTTGGGATTCCTTGGCCATTAAATTATTTAAGTAAATTATTTTTTTATTTTGTGCTGTCTTATTTAGCGATTTTTATTTGTTGGTATGTCAGGCATAAGGGGAGAACAGAATAAACGAATAATCTTGAATTCACATTAACCTGTGAACAGAGATATCAGTTTATTTAAATAAATCCTGATCATGTAAATTAGGGGTGTCCAACTCCAGGACTCAAGGGACGGTCTCCTGGAGGTTTTAGATGTGATCCAACACGGCTCATTTAAATGGCTAAATGACCTCCTCAACATGTCTTGAAGTTCTCCAGAGGCCTGGTAATGAAATAATCATTTGATTCAGGTGTGCTGACCCAGGGTGAGACCTAAAACTAAGGAGTTGGACACCCCTCATGTAAATCAACTGACCAAATGCCAAGCAAACAAAAAATGATTAAATCTAAACAAGAGTGCTTCATAATAAATATTTTATTTTTACAATAATAAAGATGTTTGTTTGGGGTGCTTCCTTTAACCTGTGGTTCAGACCTGTGTACAGGTGTGTCAAGGTGACTGAAAACAAATGTGTGCATGTCAGTCAAAGAGCAAAGTCTCAATATTTTATAGGACTATGAGAGGATTTTTGCTTCATCACTCAGCCAATATTTATATTACGACTCTCCCTGAGCTTTATATTAACTAATATTAGATTCTTGAAAAAAACCCACAAAACTGAGGGGCTTGGGCATTAGTGAAATGTTTTTCTTAATAGTTTTGCAATATAGAATCCAGTGTGGTGTAAGAATTGCTACATTTATTTATTTTACTGGCCTTCAAATAAAGAAAAATATACTTGATAGCGGTCTCGTGTTTTAATGTAAAGCATCTTAAACGTCTTATACAACTTACTGATGTAACTAAGTTGCTCTTTTAATTTAAATTCACACCGCGCTATAAACTATAGATAGAGGGCGACATATTTAGATGGCGAGGTTTCTTTTCAGGCGTTAATCTGAAAAAAAGTATCATTGACCAATCACGTTAACGCATTCGCAAACGTCACCACAGCAATGCAAAGAACAAACGGCAGCTTCTTGAACTAACCAATCGCACGAGCGATCTGTGGCATTTAAACGGCGTGGCGTCATACGGACGAAATTCAAAATCGCGAGAGACGAGACTTGTTACTTCTCGGCATTTCACGGTTTCTCGACGAGGTGAGGTCGTTGTGTTGCTTTTGAACTCGCAGAAATATACTTTAAAATTTAAGCACTAGTTTTAATTTTATTTTGTTTATACATTAAGTCAGTTTATATTGGTTGAGCGTTGATGCTAACGTGTTTTTCATTTGTTTCATGCTACACAAGTGTTTACCTTGATCACGTTGAGCTAACGTTCAAAACAGGAATAGGAGCAGAGCAAAATGTTTTAAGCGCACGTGAATTACTTTTTAATAAAGGCGTTTTTCAACATATGAATGCTATATTAGCATTAGACTGAGCATCGTAGCTGTAAGAAAGCCATTATGCTGTTTCACATCAGATACGAACTTACTGTTTATCTGTCGTGATGTCCAGGTCCATGAAAACGTAGATACAATGGCGCAGTTTGGATTTGAGAACGACATCCACAGCATCTTGAAGCTGGACATGCCGATTACAAACGCTCCCGTGGCGAGGTGGCAAAGAAAGGCGAGCTCCTCAAACACATCCGCCCTGAGCGGCTTGTCGCCGGGGAAGTCTGCTAATGTGTCCTTGAGCTCATCAAAAACACCAAGCAAAACACCAGGTAGTGTATTCGTCTGCATTCACATTTCGGTTTATTATTATTTATTTCGGTGAAAGTTTTGCAGTTAGCTTTGAAAACGTTAACCACTGCGATGTTTTGTTTTTTTATGGGCCATAGGCAAAACCAAGAAACAAACGCCATCAAAGATGGGGGGTGATCGCTTCATTCCCATCAGAAACAGCAAGCAAATGGATGTGGCAACTTTCCTGCTTACCAAGGAGAACGAGCCAGCGGACGCAAACCCATCAGTTACATCAGTAAGTTGTATAACAAAGACTTAAGCTTCTATTTGCACGAGGAGGATATCAGTCAGTGTGGCTCTCTGTGTCTGAAGGAAACCCAGAAAGCGTGGTCTATGTCACTGAATGGATTCAACATTGAAGATGCAAAGATCCTCCATCTTGGAGGGAAACCACTTAATGCACCAGAAGGTAGAAATATGGGCTTTTCATAAATAACTGGATTTTGAAGGCATTTTTTTCTATTTATTCATTGTTGCCCTGTCTTGTTTACAGGCTACCAAAACAACCTAAAAGTCCTCTACACTCAGACAGCAACCCCTGCCTCTATTAAAAAATCCAGATACATTTCTTCAACTCCTGACAGGATTTTGGATGCTCCTGATCTCAGAAATGATTTCTGTAAGTTTTTTGTGCTTAAGTGGATGTTACTTCTCTATATAGTTGGCTTTATTTAATTGCAGTGAATCTTTAAATGATGCCACATATTTGCAGAAATGCAGAGAATGCATACTGATCAATCAAGTCTAAAGGAGGAAATGTTATAAGTTCGGTTTGAAGTCCTAATTCGAGACTTCCCACTAGGAAAGTCGGAGCAGCCCTTCAACCTTATAATCAAAGATGGCAGCAGTGCATGTAATATTTGTGGCCACTTCGGGCTGGGTTAAATTATCAATTTTCATATTAAAATCTATTCTAGCTTGAATAACGCAATATCGATTAAAAATCCTGAATCTATTTTTTAAATAAATATTTTGCCAGAATCTCAGGTTAAAGCTTTCATTTCAACAACCACCACACTGCAAAAACAGTAAACACACAGCGTGGACCCGATGCATCAGAATCTGCGAGATGTCGGCTTTCTCGCCTGACGACATGTACACGCCATCGGGACTGAAAGCCGACAGCTCAGATTTTGATGCTACAGGTTTAATTTCTCTCTAACAAAAATTAACTGAACCAGCAGCAAAAGATCAAAACTATGCTTCACGTTTGATAAACGGTCATTAATTCCCTCTTACCTTTGCTGTTTTGCTTCCAAAACAGCAAAGGTAAGAGGAAGTGATAGAAATGGCACTTCCTTCACAGCTCTTTGTCTCAAATCTGTGTCCTGCATTATTATTACACACCTGTCTACTGTTGTGTACAGCGCTGTTGGCCTTATTTGTCTGTGAAGGTTCTGTTGGCCTTATTATTTTTTCTTTTTTTTTTTTTTTTTTTTAAAGGGCCTTATT
>VUQR01037188.1:50428-69402 GCA_015108515.1 Hemichromis elongatus
TGTGTGTTTTTCCTGCAGTCTCAAGTTTGTTTTAAAACCACCCTTTAAGCGTTTAGTTAGTCATTCCTTTTTGATGGACACAAAGGAATGACATTTTTATGGCATCTGTGGATCATATCCACATATCTTCCTTTGGAAGCAGTCATCTGTTCTGTGCTTGCCTTTAGTAAAATCAACACAGCTCATCTCTCCTCCATCCATCTTCACCTGCCTCCCACTTCTGTTCTTTCTCCTTCCGCCCTCCTCTCCTCCAGCTTTATCCCCGGCAATCTTGTCTCTATTCTTGGCCTGCTTCTCAGTAGGAAGGGAGACATGACGTGCTCTGACAGCTTCCACGGACAGTTATCTCATTTAAGCTCACCAAGAGTTCTATCCCTTAATAGCCACACTCAAAGGCTGTGGCTAAGCTCTAAGGAGCAACCATGACAATGCAAGCAGGGCTAAAGGAGGCCAATGCCATTAAGCCCTGCACCGCATCACTGATGTTCGTTATAACAATCCCTCTTTGTGCTGGAAACTTTGCTTGGAGTGGCCGGATGCCCTCATTTATCATATTGGACTGTTTTGAGGTCGGTGCCTCTTGGAATTAAATGAAAGTAGAAATGGTACAAATACTTGGCCTTTTTCAGCTCTACTGCTTCTGCTGCATTTACAGTTCAGATTTGAACCTGCTGACCTTCCCATATCTGAAACTGCGTCAGTGGCAGTGCAGTCTAAACCTGTTTATTTTACAGCCTGGCGTGGCCTTATCGATAGCATTAACACCAGTTTGTTGACTTTCATATTTACAAGGTGCGCCAACCTTCCCGCGTGCTTCCTGTCAGGTCATAGATATGTAGCTGGAAAAAGACGGGAGTTGCTTTACGTGGGAGGGAATGTTTATAGTCAGTAAATGATGGCAGTTTGATTTTCAGTGGCTGGAGATAAACAAAATCCAGATCAGCTTGAACTGTGGAAGCAAAGATACAAAGATATAGAACAATTAAACATAATACACTGGTGCTTGTTTTTTTTCCTGTAGGCATAACATGGGGTAAGGTGGTGTCCATGTATGCGGTCGCTGGAGCCCTGGCAGTGGACTGTGTCAGACAAGGCCATCCGGCCACAGTGCACATCTTAGTGGACAGCCTGGGACAGTTTGTCCGCAAATTCCTGGTTCCCTGGCTGAAGAGACGGGGGGGATGGGTAAGTGTTTGCTTCTCTATCTAATGAGAATCTTCAGTAATTAAGGCCGTGACGCAAGCCCAGTTTTCACTTTAGGGAACCGCTCAAGATTAAATATTACAAATAATGACGGTCAAAAGGAGAAGAAAGTATGCACTTTTTCAGTTGTGTTCTACATATCAGGAGAGAATAAAAAATAATCTGGGTTAACCAGGTTCAAAACTGATTTCAATCTCAGATGAATGACAGCTCATGGCATTTCTGCTGTTTCATTGTTTGTTTCAGGCTGACTTTGTATTAACGGTGTCTGGGAAAAGGAAAAGTACATCCCACGATGAGCACTTTTAGCAGGAAAAGCTTGAAGTAATCATTTTCATAATCATTTCATTTGTTAAACAGCAGTGCTTCAGTTCATTGATATTTGCTGGCATTCTTTCATGCACAGCTGTCTTAAATGCTGTCTAGACTTTGACTGTGTCATTGTAACATCTTGCTTGTTATCTTTTTTCTGAAAATCTGGTATAGCTTGGGTGCTGTGCCTGTTGCATGACCCACATTGGGCCAAGCTTTATCTGTCAGACAGATGAACTCACAGTCTAGTTTGATATACAAGGGAGTTCATAGTTGAATTGGTGACTCAAAGGTGCCATGACTAGAAAACAAGCCATAAAAAAACAAACATAAGCTGTGCTGCAATGTTCTTTTTAGAGAAATAAGGCTTGTACATGCATAACACAAGCGGCTTGTGCATGAAGCTCAGTCAGCTTTCATTCATCTTTCAGCAGTCTGAGCTACAGGGATATTATTTGTTTACTCTGGCTTCCTGGTGGTTGATTTGATGAAATATTTCTGCTGTGAAGTGGAGTATTCCCATGCTTGATTTAAATAATATTCAAACTCAGTTTTATTTTCCTTTAATGTGTGTGTCTGTGCATCATAGATGCCAGTCAGACAGCATTTTTACTTTTAGTGGGCTGACAAAAGAGACAACAGGTTGCAATAATAAATGCCACTAGTAAAATGGTATTACGACATTCAACTCATTTAAATTTCACACAAGTGTGATTTAAGTGCCAAAAATCTCAGTTCATTGCAATTCTGTTCTTTAAAATTCATCTATTCTGCTCTTTTCCAGCTCCTATGTCTATTTGTGGACTGTACTAGGGTAGCTTTGCATGATTCAAAGTTCAAAATCATACTTAGATGACCTTGGATCAGGCCTCGTAGTAGCTCCTCAGTTCATCTGCTATCTAATTCTCTTCCTTTCTTTTGATTGGCTGTTCCCAATTGCAACTAGCCAGAACTGATGAGAAAATCTGCTCTCAGTGACATCATACAGATTCAAGAGTAGGAAAAAAACCCTCATCTGAAATGGATTGTGCAAAGCATCTGATGCTTTTTAGCTCATAGGAATTACTTGCACAAATGTCTCCTGTTCAATATGAATGTCAACCATTGCTGCAGTGGTTTCTTAAACTGTATGTGTGAAATTTAATATTTCAGAAAATAAGTAGTAGTTTCCCTTTTAGTATTCAAACTTAACAAAGTTTACCAAGTTTTTTTTATTTTTTAAAAATATTCCTCTTATTTTTTTTTAAGGTGGAGATCACAAAATGTGTGGTGAAGAAGGATCTTTTCCCTGAAGAAAACTGGCTGTCCTCTGCCTTTGAGTCCCTCAAGTGCTTCCTCACCACGATGTACGTCTACATCATGAAGGAGCCGTGAACGAACAGAGAGTGGGAGGTGGGAGGGTGGGGGTGTCATGTGTGGGATTTAAAATCTCAGACTTGTCAATAAAAAGCTGGAGTGGAGAGGGTCGCTGTGATAGATGGGGATTGATCCTGCTGGCAGATTTCAGTCTGCTGCTGTATGGCCATCGGCAAATGTTTGACCAGCAAATGTTTGTGTTCTCTCAGTGTCGGCCGAGCCCGTCAAGTGGTTACCCTTCATCCAAAGAGTAGTCACTGTGACGTTTAAGAGCATATCACTCCGCCTCTATGTATTTTCTCACTGCTTTAACCAGTGTAGTAAGCAAGGCTTCTCCAGTGTTGTAACGTGAGGCTGTTCATACTCCAGAGACAAACACTCAGATGTTTTAATGTGGCGTTTCTCAGAATATTCACACTTAAAGAGGCGAAAACTGTGTGTGTGATGAAACTGACGCTCAGCTGGCTGGGTCCTGTTGTGAGGTTCGAGTCTGAAAAAGTGAGTTCACGCCTTAAGAGTAATGTCAGGTGGATTCAACTGTTTACACTTCATGGAGTAACTCTGTTGTACTTTACCAAAGCACAAAGAGAGTCTCTTTACAAATATGATCCATTTTAAAAATAACGAAGAAAAACGTTGGATCTCATTGCGCTTATTTTTGGCCAAAGAACTCAAGGAATGGTAATACATAAATATATACTGAATGTGCATATTTTTGTGGAGACTGATTTCCTTTTAGATCTGTAAATAGTCTATTTATGATTTTATTTTTTTATTTAATGACTTGCATTCCAAAGCACTGCAGTATGAGGGCGCCACTACAGCGGCTCTTTAGGATGATTGTGTGTGATGAGTGTCACTTTAAGTGTGAACTTATAAATGTGTGTCTAAAAGTTTTTATGAAACCTATAATAAACTTGAAACTTTACAGACAGGACTTTTGCAATGCTTTTGTTATTATGGGAGCACCCTTACCCTTGCTGTGAGGATTTAGAGGTGGTAAGAAAAACCACCCTGTAGGATGAAAAGGTGAAGGTGTTTATTGCTGCCTGGCTCACTAAGAAATGAGTGGAGGAAGAGCTGGATTTGGTTAAAAAGAAGCAGCTTAGATAATGTATTGGTGCATGCTTAATCATCCAAGTAGATAAATCCCCAAAATTTGTTTCGGTTCATCTGGACGTGGCGTTTTCAGTGGGAGAAACATTTCATCAATCACCCAAGTGACTTCATCAGTCTCAGGTGACCGCAGGCTTCCCCAATCTTGTAAACACTACATTTGCATAATGACTAAAACTAGCACCACTGAAGGAACAATGGGCTGGGAGGTCAGTTCCTTGATCAGTAATATGCAAATTCTCATGACCGACCATTGATCAAAGACCTCTGATCAATGGCCATGAGTACCATTCACAGAGTTGGGGAATGGCTGCAATCACAGCATTGTAAGATGGCAAAAGATGTACCCTTAGGCCCCCTCCTCGATTCAGAGATGGTCTTTCTCTTTTCACGTAAATGGCCTCCTTGACTCTGCGCTCAAACCAGCATTCCTCCCTGTCCAGGATGTGTACATCCTCATTTTTGAAAAAGTCAAGCAACCTAAAGAAGTCCAGACGCCTTTTCTTTGCAGCTCCTTAGAATATGATGACCTGGATGACTGAGAACCTTCACAGACATATCTTTGACTTACACTTTAGGGAACCAACCAATAGCGTTGTCTTGTTTTAACTGCTTCATACAGTCTATCACTCTCTTCCTGTAGCCACTTCCTGGGTCTCATTTCAGGAGCTCATAGGTATTTTCATCACTGAGCAGTGACAGAATTTACTCATGATAGTCTTTCTGGTTTAGCAAATCTGTACACCTACCCTTGTCTGCCGGAAGATCATAATGTTGTTGTCATTACTAAGTGATGTGAGTGCCTCCCCTCCTCCATGCTGATGATGGGGGCTTAGCATTGCTGAGACAGGCCGAAACTGTTGTCCGTAGTTGCTCTGCTTCCACATCTGCAATATTGTTTTTTCGAATTGCTGTTTCTGTGGCTGTGATCGGGTCCACTAGCGGGATTTATCTCACAGCAAAATTCAACCCTTTAGCAAGGATGTTTTTCTCAGCTTGGGTGAGCTGTCTGTCAGACAAATTCTTCACCCACTTGTCCACATGCTTGGTGTGGCATCCTTCTCTCTTCTGGCCACCTAGGACACTTTCCTTATTTTGCTGTGGTTTCCGACGCACCACAAGTAAGTCAAACTGCCTTTGTTGCCTGGTCTTAGACTTCTAACGCTGTGCTAAATGAGCCTTCTCTGTCAATTCAAACACCGTTTTTAAAGAGTATTCTTATCTAGAAACATAACACTGTAAGTCTCTGTCGGATCCGCTACTATTCAGATTTTAGTACGTCTATGGTAAAAAATTTGTCTCACTTGTTCATTGAGCACGTAAGCAGGATGGAGGATTTTTGTTGCTCGGAGGTCTTTAACTGAAGAGCTCATGCAGACTTTTAGGAGTAATCCTGTTTTGTCGGCATCTGAGGCTGAATCTCAGGGGGTTCGTGTAATCCGCCATCTTACATGCAGTTTAGATAACTTTGAACACCTGGGGCAGAGAACTGGTGGAAAAGGTGTTAACAGCAGGCCTTTGTTGCAGGAAATTAGTCGCTACCTTTACCTAATTTGTCACTCTTCTAAAAAAGGCAAGAAAACAGAACGCTACAAATGAAAGTTTACACAAGGGCTTATAGTATCATGCAACTAAAGCCATCAGAGCGTTAAACTGTTCCTTAAGGTGCTCCACAATCCCAGCTCTGTATTTACATCGTAGGGCTCTTTCTATTTAGAACCATGGCTGTAACCATCATGTGTCAGCCTGCGGTGTCTTCTCATGTTTCCAGTGCAGATGCTCTTGTGTGTTGCAGTTGATTAACACAGGCTAATCAGATTTGTATCATCCATCAGGACAGAAAACAAGTCTTAAACACATTAACAGACTCAAACAAGCAAAGACAAAATGAGTAATTTAATTCACCCAGCGCACGAACAATGAAGCTGCCCCCTCGCAGATATGGATGTGTGAGCACACATGTGAAAACAGTGGCCCTAAATAGGCCTTTTTTCTACATGTTGCAACTCAGTAAAGGAACAAAATTCCTGAAGCCCACATTCAAAGGACAGTGCAATACCTGCAGCTGCTTTAGCTTATAATTTTATGATAGTGCATGGACAGTCACATATAGTACTATTATTATCTCCACACTGAAATAGATTTACAGATGAAATATACACCATGAACGCCCTGATATTGTCTGATGTTTAACTACTAGTTAAGATTAGGTTTGCTCAGATTATTTCAGTTTAACAGGTTACTGATACCACAGCCTGTTTACCACATAACAGTATAGAGGTATATCTCTGTAGATTTGTTTATGTTTCCCTTACACAGCTGGAATTATTGATCGAGTGTTTCCACATATATTTATATATCTGGAAACTTATTTCGGTGCATGAGAAGCCCGCCTGCTTGCTGGGTCAAGAGGATTGACGGTAGGTGATGCGCAAGTGCTGCATCAAGGGCTGGTTGTCTGTTGCCATAGAAACTGTCTGCTCCAGCTTCCCGTCTGGCCGGAGTTGAAACACTCTGCAAATCTAAAAGAAGGGAAAAACCAAGCGAGGAGAGCAGGAGTAATTTTACTGATCACACAAAGTTTTAATCCTATCATTTCTGCAGCTCAGTGAGTGCATCTTGCAGACGAGGAATTAGCTTTACCTGCTTTACGTAAGGCTCCTTTGCAAAAGAGGTTCGGGCTAGTTGCTGGGACTGCAGGCTCAGCTGCTGCCCTGTCAGCTCTCCCTCCTCGATTTCCACCAGGCCTGCACAAGATGACACAAGGGGTATTGGATGGGCAACGGAAGGAGGGTAAATCAGTGGAAAAAAACAATCATTTGCCACAAATTTAATCTAAAAGAAAAAAAACAAAAAACTTTTACCACTGCAATAAGATATAAAAAATACTGCTTGAAATAATTTGGTTTCCTGTGGTTGTTGAACATCATAGCAGGAAAACACAGAAGCTCTCCACAACATTTACTTAGCCGTGTCCCTGTAATCCTGAATACCAGGAAAAACCAGCCAAACACAATCCAGACATTATTGTTTATTTCCTGCACTGAGAGATGCTTTTGGCCTCCTAAAGAGGATTTATCCATACTCTGCCCCTACAGGCTAGTGGGTGATGATGAGTGACGCCGATGCACCTTTACAAAATGTACATCTGGACTCATCAGACCACATGTCATTTTCCATTGATCCAGAGTCCAATCTGATGGAAAAAAAAAAGAAGGTGAATACAATGACATGAATTTTACCTGAGTTCTGTGCAATGATGAAGGCCACTCTGTTAGTCCCCGGCTGCATTCGAACGAACCCGCACTCTCTGTGCAGCGGCTTCTTAGACTCAGCATGAAATGCATTGAACCTGTAAAACACGACAGCAGTGGGAGATCATGTGATGTCCAGTGACGGCCTCTTATTATCGGCAGATGTTATTCATTTGATTCCAGTTTAAATTTAAATGAAATACACACAAACTTACACAAAACACACTTTCTATTGTTTTAAACTTAAGCATCATTTATTAAAGTGTTCTCTTGAAATACTGATCTCAAAGTCACACTGTTCACTCGTAAGATATTCTGATGTGTAGAACACCCAATGACCTTGCAGTTATATTGACTAAATACTCCAATCTATAAATATCTGTTGTTACTTGAAGTGTCACTTCTTCAGCGATAACCTACGTGAAGTTGATGACTGGTTGTCCTACATGACTGAAATGCAGTATCTCTGTGTAACGGAAAGGTTTTATGGTGGGGAAGGAGCCCTCTCCGGGTTCATCACACTCCCAGGTGCCCAGAAGCCATTCCAGAGGGAGGAGGGTGGGGTTCAGCTCCACTGATGGTTAAAAAGAAAGCACAAGACACATAAAAACCGATGCAGCATTACTATAAAAAAAACCCCCAAAAAAACGAATAAGCAGGAAATACTTTAAATCATGTAACTGAATAATTTTCTGAATCAGGTGACATCAAAACAATGTTTAAAAATAGGGATTCGTACTGGATTTGTTTGATTTGCTCTGTGGATGGATAAACGTAAAATCTAAACCGTCTTCAGTTAAAAGAAGAATGTCTTTATTGTCATGGCATGACCATGTTTAATACCACAACTATATAATAGAAGCTCTTATTAATTAAAAAAATTAGGATTTTTCAACTGGTGGTCAAAGCAGATACTTCCACTAGGATGTTTTCTTATTACTTGAAAAAAAAATAATGCATAAAATCAGAAAGTCAAGCACAAAACAAATTTGTTTAACAAATGGACTGAGATGAAAACTGCACACACTTCTGTTAAGTAAGATAACCCACGCTCTTTGTTTAACTACATGCAGACTCAAAGACCATTTAGAGGCAGAGAAGAAACCTACGACAGGAATGTTCAAACTTACATACATCTATTTTTAGGGAACCAAAAGAGGGAAAACACAACACTACATGCCAAACAGTAGCTTCCATCCAAAATGACTTTAAAAGAATGAGCTTTTTGGCCAGTTTCAACAAATGTGGAGATTTTGTAGCCAGAAAAAGAAGTCTAAGCTAAATCACAGGAAAATATGTCACATTTAGAGAAATAGGTATAATACAGAGCCAAATGCTTGGACAAACTTTACCAAAGAGAAATGTTCCCAAGCAAACAAACGATGAGCTAAATTTGTCACGTCATTCAGTGCAGTGGAACAAAACATTAAAAACAAATGAAGATTTACTGAGACTGATTATATCCACAAATCACTCTTAATCAATTTTAGGAAGCATGATGTGAATGGCATGCACAGTCTCTAAGCAAACCGCCAACAAACATACATGGCTGGGTAAAAAAAATATAAAATTATATATATATAATTCCCCCCCCCCACACACACACACACACAAGAAATGGAGTTTGTAAAGGCGAATCTCCACTGCCCCATAGTGGAACTCTTCACGGTGACTCAACAGCAGCAAAGCTGCTTTCATAAACTCACTGTTTCCTGTTTTTTTTGTGATGTTCAGGAATGTTGTTTTTAGCTGTTATGCTCCTCTTTATTTGAGCTTTGAGAATTAAAGTTTGCCACCATCTTCTGATGCCTAAGGGTATTTACACCCAGGTGGAACCAGTGGAAGACTCCACGCACAACACAACACTGCTGGAGGAACTCCATTTCTTCTTTAAGTTTAAGTACCCAAACTACTTGGTAGGATTTATTGGGGAGAAAAAAAAAACAAAAGAAAAAAAAAAGGTCATGGTTTTGGGTAAAATATGCCCTTTCAACAAGCTAAAACACATCCTATTAGATTTGTGGACAGAAAGCTTTGAAGGTCATCGTCTTTTGAAAGAATAAAGAAGTGAAGCTGAAGTGTAATATCATAGACAAAGGGCCAAGAGTGGAAGGAAGTCAAATGAGGTTGCATGCTACAAGAGCAAGACAGTAAAGACACGAAGGGGAATCCAGTATTTTTATTACAGGCAAGACTTGTGCTTGTTAACTGCTGGAAGAACTGGCTGGGGTACGCAGTGCCCATTCTGAGGAATTAATGACTTTTTTTACCTACATGCCCTCTCTTATATCTCGGTTTGTGCATTCTCAATTTCTTGCTTGGCCTCTTAAGACCTCCATTAGAGGTGCGAGAAAAAGAAGACAATGAAAAGGGTGTTTAATGTGGTATTTTAAAGCAAAGTCAATTTCAATACACGGCTAGAGTTAGTGCTCCTCCTAAACAAAACAATGAAATACCTCTTCACACCCATACTACAGACTCCGTTAAGTGAACTGAAGAACCAGTTTAGCTGCTCTAAGGGATTCAAACTAAAACAATTTTGGTTCTTGTCCACTTGTCTCTCTGGTTTCTAAAATTTATCATCACCCTTTTATATAGTTTCACCATCTCATTTTATACCAGCTCTTTGGTTCTTTTAAGTCACCTGCTCCCTTGGTGGACTTCAACTGCACCATTTAAAAAGTGCAGAAAATCCAATGCACGTGCCTCATGTGTCCACATCTGCACCCAGGGTGATACCTTTTCTGTTTCTCTTGTAATTTGCCTTTGCAATCTGAGACAATTATTTATGTAGTGCTACCTTCTATGTGTGTATAGTTACAATCATGCATACAGGTTCATAATTGAGGTTTAAAGCTGCTTTTTTTAAATCCTTAAATGTGTTGTAAAGGTTATATAGGAAGGACTCTTGTAGTACCCTTTAAAATGTAAATTGATGTTGATTTTAAACCTCTGGACACAACCTGTATGATGCTGTTTTTTTAACGAAATAGCAAAGTGACTTAAGCCAAATGCTCACTTGACCAAGAGGGTTGCCCGTCCGGTTCATCTACTCTGCTCCCAACCCTGATCAAATGCAGTTTAGGTTTAGGGTGAGACATCCAGCAACAAAATCTGTAACTGTAACCATACTGCTTTTACATAAACCCTTTCTCCACATTTAAACTGCACCCTGCTCTTTAGGAAACGATGTCTCCCACCCACAGAGGAAGAGTATAATTAACTAAATAAAAGAGTTTAGGATCTAGACAGGGCAGACAGTGTTTTGGTCAGCCTCCTCAAAACACTTAACTGAGGTGGGGGCAAACGGACGTCATAGGAGTTTATGGGAGGCATAATAAGCGGCTTTACACTAGGGGGCGGTAATGTTGCTGTACACGAAGGTATTTGTTATTATATCAACCTCTCGTGTAAATCGACACCTCACAATGAAACGCTGCTGCTATGAAAGATACGACTGAGGCGTTGTCCTCGAAGGACCGTCGCAGGAGCAGCTCGGTCCTTCCGGGGGTAGTTTGTTTACTGTTAACGAGGCTAACTTTAAGGTTAACTTGGTTAAGTTAAAGATAGAAAAATAAATCTGCAGCTGGCTTGAGTTAAGGTGCAAAGAGTGTTCGAATGATACATAAACAAAAGTACTATCATTTAAAAACGTCTAAGCCTTTGTAAGTAGCATCAAAAGTCTGCACAGATTAAGTCTGCGCCAGAGTTGGCGATGGTTGAGAATAATACTACCAGTATTAAATTGTTAAAAAAAAAATTCTTTTTCAATTTAAAATAAAAAATAACTTACCGGTGTGATTGACAGGACAAGCCATTAATTGAGGAGGCTACAGTCGGTTTCGGAACAGACAAACTTAACCAGTACAACAAACACGTCACTTCGTCGTGTTGACCAATGTTTTCTACAGTCATTGGTGTTGACGCAGAATGACGTAGATCTACGCAGGGGATCCTGGGAAATGTAGTATGCATTGAGAAGCACTCCCTTCTTTTTCTTCTTTCGTCTGTTCCCTTCAGGGGTCGCCACAACGGATCATTTGCCTCCACCTCATCCTGTCCCTATCGTCCTCCTTTGTCATACCAGTCCATCTTTCATTCCTCTTCTCTCCAGAGCATGTCATGCAGAACGAGTGTTTGATAAAATAAAGCTCACTTTATTGACATTTTCAATGAACTCACCATGGGCCCAACAGTATCTGTTTATTTATTTCATCATTGTCCTACTTATACAGAAAAGCCTGTGTTTTTCTAAAAGCATTTTCAAAATGTATACACTGTCCTTCATACGAATGTTCTTTTTTAAAATTCCCCAATGAATTAGTACATGGTTGGTGGTTTACAAATACAGGCTCTTAAGCCTTGTTCTTTTTGCAGTTTTTGAGAGCATCCGCCAGGGCGTGCAGTGCCATGTCAGCATTAGTCTTCTCACAGTTGTATCCCATCAATCCAATCCTCATCACCTAATTAAATGAGAGACAAAAAGCACATTACATGAGTACATTCTGCAGCAATTCAGCAGGATGATTCAGAAAGCTGCTCAGACAGCAAAGTGATGACTTTGCTCTTGTTAAAAAGCTGTGGCAAATAAACCTGTCACACAGTACCTGGAAATGGTCCTTAAACATTGTATCTTTGTTTTTTCTGGATTAGTTTGATTCAAGACAAGATATGCATGTTAATTTAAGAGAAAAAAAAAAACAGGACAGGAAGCCGAAAAGCCAGAACGCCCTGAAACTGCTACTACACATCTGAATTAGTTATCACCAATAATGATTGTAGATAGTTTTGAAATTAACTCACCATGCCAATGGAAGGGCCCAGTCCTCCCGTCATCTCCATGTGGTGGTTTTTCAAGATATATGTCAGCATCTCCCTCCAGTCGTAGCCTTCGGGGATAGCAATGGTGGTAACGGAGGGAAGCCTCAAATCCTGCAGGACATATGTAAAAAAAAACTGGCTTTGGTCACAACACAAGGGAGGAAAAGTGCTCCAGTGAGTTTAAAAGCAACACAAATATAAAGTTGTACAGTGGTGTCTTGCTTGTCTTGTTATTTTGTTTCATGTAATCATCCCCTTTATTCTCTCTGTGTATCTATGTTTTCATGGCACCAGAATGCTATTTCCTTGTGTTTCTGTCTCACTTTTTCAGGGACGAAGAGCTTGAGTCCCAGATCCTCCAGTCCTCTGTATAGGTATGCTGCTACCTCCTTGTGCTTCCTCCAGGACTCCTCCAGCCCCTAGAGGGAGACAAAGATTGATAGTGTTTAGAAATAATTACCTGAAAGGGTAGGGGATTGATTATTGTTAGTGTTCCTGTCAATAATAAAAACTCAGAGGTTACTAAACAGACAAGGATGATAAAAATGTTTTGATCACTCAGACACATGGAGTCTGAAAGATCACATACCTTCCAAAGGCAGAATGCACATAATTTACTCCATTAGTTAGCACAAACAAAAAGATAAGGCAGTTCACTCACTGAAATACTGACTGTATGAATAAGATGCATAACAAAAACATCCTTTATAGCTTACTTTTCAGTTAGATCATTTCAAAAGACAAGCGTCACCCTCAGTTCTCAAAAAGCTGGGGCACTGTGCGTAAATTGGCCACAGATCAGTAACATGATTGGGCATAAAAAGAGCATCTTCAAGAGCAACGTAAGTTTCCACGGCCCTGCAGAGCCCTGCAGTCCAGACCTTTCACTAAATGAAAACATTTGAAACATCATGAAACAAAAGAAGTGACAAAGAAGAGCCAGGATGGTTGAACAGCTAGAATATGATATCTGACAAGAATGGGACCGCATTCCTCTGGGTCTCTTCAGTTGCCAGACACTTGCAAACTGTTTTTAAAAGAAGGGGTGCCACCGCAACTTTGTTGAGTCATTTTGCTGCCATTAAATTCAAAAATGACCCTTTTTTCTTAAAATGATGCATTTTGTCGGTTTAAACACTTGATTTTGTTTTGTTTTCTGTGCTCTACTGTGAATAAAAAAAAGGCTTTATGTGATTGCGAATCATTGCATTGTTTTTATTAGCATTTTGCATAGTGTCCGAAATTTATTTGAAAATCTGCATTGTATATGACGAATAACAGAATCTAGAAATTACGGATTTTTTTTTTTTTTCAGAAATGGGACTGAAGAAGTTGGGAATTATCCCTTTACCCTCTCAGCAAAAATGGCCAGACTCTCTCTCAGGGCGAAGAATCCTGACACTGGACCGGTGTGGTGGTATCTAAAAGCCAGAGCACACATGACACAATGACACTTTTTAAAAAAAAAAAATTTCATTCCAAGAGTTTTCCTCCAACATTCAACATTAAGCTAAAGTTTAGAGGGTATTTGGAACTACCAACAATCAGCTTGTAATCATCTGTTGTGGACTTACACCCTTGCTGGTTTGCCATCACAGCCCCAGTAGTTAGACAGATGTGTCATATCAAAGAGGTAGGAGACTGGTTTTGTTTTCCTGTTAAACATCTTGTGGCTGTGCAGAGGAGACAGCAGTGTCTGAATTACTTCTTGCATTTTTTGTGTTTCTTTTAAATATTTGTAACAATTTAGGATGCATGCATAACTAGTCCACTTTCCCCCTTCTTACCAAGCTCTGTCATTAAAAGAGATAGGTGCTGTACCAGGAGGTGCATTCAGAGCCTTTTGAGAACCAGAGTACAGGATGTCGATATCTGGAAACACAATAAAAGATGGATTAAATCCCACACGGGTGTGTCTGATGGTAGGAGAGGAAGTAGATCTTTCATCACCGCCTTACTTTGCTTGTCCATAAAGATCGGTGCCGCACCGAGTGAAGCAACTGTGTCGACCAGGAAGAGGCAGTCGTGTCTGTGTGAGATGTAACAGAGAGCAGTGAGAAATATGACACTAGAATCTGTAATGTGCTGTTTGAGACTGATGTAGTAGGAACTCAGCTCACTTTCTGCAGATGTCTCCAATGCCATCTACTGGGTGACAGAGACCAGCGGAGGACTCCCCGTGTGTGAGGAAAAACAGGACAGGCTTGTGCTTTTTTATGGCCTACGGCGAGACGTGGAGACAAATTTAATTATGTGTGCATGGTGTAAGTGAATCTTACCCAACCTAAGCCTTACATACTGTTCATTTTCATGCCTTCACAGATTTGTTTTACCCACACCAAGATTTCCCTCATACAAAATTTTAAAGTACAGCTGTATTTAAAAAGTATAGATAACCTATTTGACATTAATAAATAGATGATTAAACCTTAGTTAATGTTTCAGGGGTTTTATAGCACCCAACAAACAAACAAAAAACAACAACAACGAAAAACAACAAAAAAACTAACATCAAACAATATTGTGCCCTGATTTATCTAAGGCATGAAGACATAACAGCCATAATGATTTAAATATGTTTTATTGAAAGTGAGTATGGTAAGAATATCCTGGAAATGCTAGAATTTCTTATATAACTCTGTATAATCATTATGACACTCATCACTGCTATATGATTAAAAAATCTTAATGACTACCATGTGTAATATAATACCATAATAATGAATATTAACAAGATTAAGTTAACATTATTTAACACTTTGAGCACAAAATGTGCTTATTGCAAACTAGTCTGTTTGTTCACAGTAGTGGCAGACACTCGTGGGATCTGCACATGTGTTTCACACACTCCCTGAAATGGCAGCTCAGGTGCCTTTATTATCTTATGACACCCTCCGCCACATATCACTGAATACTGCAATGCTTGTTTTTACTACTTCAGTGTTTTGAGATTCCCTTCATGAGCCTTCACAGACCAGCAGGTGCCTGTCTCTGTGAGAACTGGGGCAAATATGGTGGAGACAGACATTTCTGGTGACAGTGTCATGGTCAACCTTTAACTCTGTCACCCATAAAAAAAAAAATGCAGACAGACATGTGTATTTTTGTGTCTTTGTACACACAAACACAGAAAACACACACTTGGCAAGTAAAGTTTCACCATAAAACCACCATATTTGACCAACACTGATAGGCTTGACATCCATGAATTGCTACGGGTTACATTTGACCCTGAACAGTGTCAGTGTGCAAAAATATGTAGTGCCTGTACAAAATCATAACATTTTAAAATACTCACATTGGGAAAATTCATCAAATTTAGAACAGAAAGAAAAGACTTGGACAATATGTAAGGATTAAAAACTCACTTTAGTTGGGCTGATATATTTTTATTTATAGTAACAATTTATTCTTCAAAAATATGTTTAAATACCTGCTCAATTTCCGTATTGGTAAAATATCCTCCGGGCGTTTTTACCATTCTGTGTACATTGGCACCTACAGATTAAAAAAATATATTCGCTTTTAGCCACTGAACAAATACATACATGGACTAATAGTTAAACAATTAGTATCAGTGTAATGTACTTATTAAGTGTGCGTAAACGCTTACCCATCCTCTCTGCAATTTCTGCAACGCGCTCTCCCCAGATCCCGTTGATGGCTATGAGCACGCTCTCTCCGGGCTCCACCGTGTTGAATACCGCACACTCCATAGCTGCGTGCCCGGAGCCGCTCATAGCTATAGTCATGTTGTTCTCTGTCTGAAAGGCGTACTGGATTCCTTTCTTGATGTCATTCATGATCTGTGACATGAAGTGAAAATCAGAAATAATTTTTAAATTTAATTTGTCAGAATTGGTCACTGTTGACGCTCAGTTATTTTTAAGTGGGCTGTGCGTAATTACGCACAAGCTCATGTCATAGGGACACATTTGGTCTTTTTAAAAAAAATAAATTTTAACATGAAAAAAGACAGAAATTCTTGGTTTGAGATATTTGTGTGCCAAAAAAAAACTTCAAATGAAAAATTTAATCTAATAAAGCAATTTTAGTAGTTAAAATTATCATTTTGCCTAAGCAAAGATGAAAAACAAGAATATCCACTGGTCACAAACTTACAGAGCTCCTCCAGATTTCAGCACACTAGGAAGCCGTTCCTATTTCCGAGATAAAATAATATGAATTTCTAGTATAATTTAACTAAAACAAAAAGCATTTACCTCATACATTTCTGGGTGCAGGTGACCAATTATTGGCCTGGACCCTGCAGCTAAGATGCGTGGAGGAACGTTAGAGGGTCCCGGTCCGAACAGGTAACGGAGAGGCACTTCTAGTGGTCGGAGCATGCATGCCGGCGGCGGTATAGTGACGGAGGACACGGAGCGGTCCAGGCGCAGTAGCACTGGCGCGTTCTTCGCGGCCAGCAATCCTTCGAGGGCCGCTGATGTCTGCTGGGTGAGCAGGGCTCCCCGTCTGAACAAAGCCCGCTGCATCATGGCTGCTGACCCGAAACTGAGAAACTTGCGCCCGGTGAGGTCACTTCTGCGAGACAGTTAGACTGAACCGAAGTGTGTGATAAGGTGAAGATTTAAAACAAACAGGTCTTTGACCTGGTGGCCACGGAGTGTTGTGCGTCAGACTCAAGGGTTGGCACCTTGTGCATGACAACACACCAAAAAGCATGTAGCAATAAGAATGTACTGTTCTACACATTTATTTATTACTTCTCTCATGTTAAAGATAGTGGATGCTTCTTAACCTTTGCAGCCTCTTAGATCACAATTTTATAAGGACCTTTTAAGGTTGGAAGAACTATGAGTGGAAATTAAAAAACATTTTAGGAAACCTTTTATTGCATTAGTAAGAAATGTGTCTGTAGAACTATTAAGCATTCCAGTGACACATTATTCAATAATGTTTAGTGTAATTTATGCTTAAGATATGTCTGGCCAAGACTGTTCTGTAATAACTCAGACATCTACTACAGTTTTTACAGTTTTCATCCACCAAAACCGGGTTTGGTGACTCATTTCTGAGTCACCAAACCCCAAAGTCAACACACTCGACTCTTGAACTGGGTGGAAAAATGAGATCCTGCACTTTGCAACTTAGAACCAGTTGAGGTGAGTTTGTAGGTTCGTTGATTTTGTAACCAATAATTCAGTGTGTAAAGAGGAGTCTCCTCTCAGAGAGCCAATCTGTTCTCTCAGAAGAAGAAGTAGTGGGGCTGGGAAACAAACAGCCACACACCCACCAACCCACCCATATGAACACACACACTCCAACAAACAGCTTGGGCTTATTATCTAATGTGTATAAGCAGTGACAAATGCTATTATGTGGGGTCGTTCTCTTGATCAGATATAAATAACATAAATGATAATATGGTTATTGCACAAGTGTTTTCTTGTTTCCAAACAGAACAGCAACCGATAGACTGTTTTTTGCACTGCTGGACATCTGAAATCCAGATACAGGTTGTTGGATAGCAATGCTATATTTTTAAATTAAGAAAAAAAAAGTTGTCATAAATTCCAGAGCCATTGGGCACTGCTCGCTGCTTCCATAAATCTGAACCTCAACCTTATCTTATTTGTGGTGAAACAGTGTCTATGCTTCAAGTAACAGATACATGTTCAAAAGCAATTTCAAAAGCAATAAGTTGAACATAAAACTTGATTAGGAGTTGTTCTCTCCTACTTTATAAATATTTCTACAAATTGACTACAGATTAAATTTTGTGTTTGAGTCCTTTACTTGAAGCAAATGGACAAATACTGCAAATACTCTCAGTTTTTCTTCAGCGGGGTCAGTAGAAGTTTCCCATCTCGAGTGTGTCTGGGTAAATAATTAAACCGCTTGTAAATAAGTGGACTTGGTTTATCCTATCACTGGTCTTTGCACTGGACCCAACACCCAAAATCCACTAAAAAAGAGAAGCAGGAGGAGGAGGAGCAGGCGAGTAGGCAACAAAATAAAGACCTCGAGCTCCTTCCAATCTAAGCACAGTTAGACTTTTTAAAAATGTCTGTTTTTATGTTTACTTATATTTACAACACGTACTAACTGTTACAATGAGAAAGTAGACCCTTAAATATGATTTTTATCACAGTCCAGTAAAGCCAATAACATGCTATATTTTACTTGAACCTTGTATATTTTTACCTCAGTCTGTACTTCACCCCCTTCACTCCCCCAAAAGATCATGAGTGACCAACTCCTGCACAGGGGTGGACCCTGATAAGATCTGATTGATTGCACCCTTGATTCTGCTTATGGGACAGACTCTGTATTGATTCTCTGATTGATTCAGGTGAAGAGGAAAAATGAGAACTACGCAAGTTTACAGTGTCAACACAAGTATTTTGTCCTCTGAGTCCAAACAAAGAGTACACAGTTAAAAAAAATGTTGCATGTGACTCAGGCATGGAAAAGCTTCACAGCCATTTGTCAGAGATCCCCTGCTTCAGTTACCTGCCAACAAATCTGACAATTAGCTACATGTGTGGCTTCAGACCCTCAAAAAGGGCGACTTGCAGTCAAAGCCACTAATTTAAAAAAAATCAATCAGAAACTCAGAAGACAAAACTTTTCCATTGTAAGCATGTGTAATCAGGAGTGTGTGCATAAAATCAGTCTCAGTTGAAGTATTATATAGCCCTCACAATACAGCTTCACTAAAAGCTTGTCAGTAGCTGACATTAATTGAATAATGAAGTAGCCAGAGCTTTTTCATCTTTCCTATAATAAGTATTGCTTCCTTCTTGTCCCTGTTCAGCACCTGTTCTTTCTGTTTGTATGTCTGTATCACTCTCAAAACAGTAATGTGAAAGTAAAGCTCAATGAAAGCATACTTTTGGGAGGTGTCCAACTTTAGAATGGGAATAAACATTTTTTCCTTATCAAAAA
>VUQR01037188.1:83811-112752 GCA_015108515.1 Hemichromis elongatus
AAAACATCAGTTCTTCTTTCACGAAATTAAAAAAACAACATTGTATTTGGTCCTCATGCATTGCAGCGATATATTTATTTACTTCTTTTTTTTTTTGTTACCCTCCCTGTTGTTCCCTTATTTTAATTTTTTCCCTTTTAAATCCATATCCCTGCGTGGTCTTCTCAATCCCTGATGTCTTTCCTTGAATACCTCGCGTCTGCTCCTACCTTCCTTCCTCGCTTTCTTCCATGCAACGCCTCTCTTTCTGGCAGACCTGTGCGATTACAAGAACTTTGTGAATAATCGCCAGGCTGTCAATCAAAGGGGTGATCTCTCCACAGTGACCAATGCCATGACGGGAATGAGCCCCTCACCCTCGCTCTCAGCCCTATCCAGTCGAGCCGGCTCCATCAGCAACCTCCACGATCGCATCTTTAGCCCGGCCAGTGAGGAGGCCATTGAAAGGCTCAAGGTAGGAAAAAAAGGGGGGTGACGATGCATAGATTAAAAAAAAAGTTCACTGCAGCAAAAATGAATCTCAGTTGTGTGAGTGGGAATTAAGAGGGCAGAGGGCCTAGACGTTTGGCGGGAAGACTTTTCGATGAATACGAGAATGAGCAGAGGTAATACTTCCATTCTGAGAGCAGGCTGTTTCTCCTTCACCAACAGGAAACCGAGAAAATCATTGCAGAGCTCAATGAGACATGGGAAGAGAAGCTGCGCCGTACCGAGGCCATCCGTATGGAGAGGTTCGTCCAAGCTCTTTATGTTGTTTGATACTCCAGCTTTTAAATGAATACAAAACCACCTGATATTATCACTAAATTTAACATTTTTAATATCTACCTGGCTTTATAAGGTAGTGCACCTACAAGTAAAAAATAAATTATCCATTTTTAATTGGACTTGATTCAGGGACATGTTAGGGGGAGTGAGTGGTGTGGTGATTTACACATTTGCCTAATGAGTGCAAGATCCCAGGTTTGATACCTGAAGGATATACAGATCCCTTTGGGTTTGTGTTGGAAAGGCATCTGGTGTAAATATCTACCAAATTAAATGAAGTGTTTTTTTATTACAAATTATGTAATTTTCAGTAGAAATTCACAATATTTTTTGGCTATTCGACAACAGCAAAATGAATTATTCCACCATGAGATTGACATCTCTGAAAGCTTTCAGTGAAATTTACTGTTTATATCCCTCTGAGGATACATTTCTCTCCATCAAGTCAATGTTTCATTTTAAACATTGTCCGAGTGTCCTTCCTCACAACTGAAAAAATAGTTCCAACATTAAGGCCGTGCTGACGTTGTCCCTGAAGGAGGCGCTCATTCAAGTCAAATTTGTTTGTATTGCACTATCATACATAATTCACAGTGTTTTACAGAGGGAAACGGACATGACATGATAAGAAGCTTTTACCTGAAGTTTTGCAAATTTATAAATTACAAAAAACAAAGAAGCACAGGCATTTTATACAGTTTGTATAAGGAACACAAAAAATGATGCATTGCATGGATAAATTGTCAGTTTAATGAAATTAAAACATTTGCATCATTTTAAATTTCTATCTGAGTTTGTGGATTGACTCCAACTCTGATTAACTCTGCAGAGAGGCACTGTTGGCTGAGATGGGCGTTGCCATGAGAGAAGATGGAGGCACAGTTGGCGTCTTTTCCCCGAAAAAGGTACAGTTCCTGTGTATTTGCCGCACACCTGCCAAACAACTCCGCAGACTCTTAAACGATCAGTCCAAACTCACAGAAACATATTTCCTTTTCAGACGCCTCATCTGGTGAACCTCAACGAGGACCCGCTGATGTCCGAGTGTCTGCTCTATTACATCAAAGACGGCATCACCAAGTAAAGAGTTTTATAAGTTCAATATGAATATGAAAATCCATCCGGATACAGTGCAGTTTTTAGTAATTTGTATATATTTTTTTAATCTTCCTTCAGGGTTGGCCGTGAAAATGCCAAAACTCGCCAAGACATTGTTCTTAGTGGCCATTTTATCAAGGATGAACACTGCACCTTCAGCAGCACCACCGGCCCTCAGGGAGAAGGTAAAGTCTCTCTCTGTAGACAAATCTGCTAAAAAGGTCCTTCCATCCAGTCACACGTACATTTAATGCTGTTCTGCAACAGGATGCATCATTCTTGAGCCGTGTGAGGGAGCAGAAACATATGTGAATGGCAAGAGAGTGACCTCCCCCATTGTCCTGAGGTCTGGTAAGTATTAGATTGTCTTTGATTTACTAATAAATTTGTCGAGTCCTGAAATATGTATTCAAGCAGCTGTGTCATTCTTAATGCTCGAGTCAGACATTTCAACTTTCGTGCTTCCTGCTGAATTTTTAAGGGAATCGCATCATCATGGGCAAGAGCCACGTGTTTCGCTTCAATGACCCCGAGCAGGCTCGTCTGGAGCGGGAGAGGACGCCCTGCGCCGAGACGCCGGTGGAGCCCGTCGACTGGGCCTTTGCTCAGCGAGAGCTGCTGGAGAAACAAGGCATCGACATGAAGCAGGAGATGGAGCAGAGGTGGGTGTGGTCGCATGAGTTGTTTTAATGATGATGAATATTTACATACTTTACTCTAAATACTCTTTTGTTTTGTGAAAATTTCCAGGCTTCAAGAGCTTGAGGATCAGTACCGCAAAGAGCGAGAGGAAGCCAGCAACCTGCTGGAACAACAGCGGCTGGTGGGTGCTCGCGTGATCGGCATCGATCATCAACAATGGCTAATCAGTTCTGTGTGTTATGTAAATCCTCAACTCCTCTGGATCTGGATTGCATGTTTTTCTTTCAGGACTATGAGAGTAAACTGGAGGCCCTTCAGAAACAGGTGGACTCTCGGTACTTGGAGTCACCTGAGGAAGAGGAGGAGCCTGAGGAGGAAGGTGATACTATCACTATTTAATTTTTTTTTCTTTGAGGTTTCAGTATCAAACTTTTATTTTGTTCACATCGAGTTGCCGTGTACCCTACAGTGCCGTGGACGAACCGTGAGACCGAGCTGGCGCTGTGGGCTTTCAGAAAGTGGCGTTTCTATCAGTTCACGTCCCTCAGGGATCTGCTCTGGGGCAACGCCATCTTCCTCAAAGAGGCCAATGCTATCAGCGTGGAGCTAAAGAAGAAGGTCAGATGTTACTATTGTTCTAAGATATATGCTTTGGTGGTGCAATATGTTTTTGTGCTATATTTCATTGCACATTGTGTTAATTTCTTGTACTCATTGACATTGACATTACTGTACATGTTGTTATTATTAGTTATTTATTTTTTACACTCAATAACATCTTTTCTGTTTTTGATAAGGTATGTAAAAACGTTAGTTATGGCACAGTTCTTTGACAGATTTCATATATGCATTCATATATGTATTTTCTTCACAGGTACAGTTCCAGTTTGTCCTCTTGACAGACACACTCTACTCGCCGCTGCCCCCTGACCTGCTGCCCCCCAGTGAGGCTAAAGAGAGAGAAAGGCGACCGTTCCCTCGGACCATAGTGGCCGTCGAAGTGCAAGATCAAAAGAACGGAGCCACGCATTACTGGACTCTTGAAAAACTGAGGTACTCAGAGGTTTTGAGAGTGTGGCTTGAAGCTCGTTTCATGGTCACAGTTTTAATTATTGTTAAAATCATATTTAAATTGTCACTCACATCCTTATCCTGAGAGCTTATTAATAATGTTCATCACTGTAGCAAACAGTGCAGTTCTTTTAATTCAAAGCACTGGTCATAGTAGCTGACAGTTGATACTGGCACATACTGACCCATTGTTTTCTCCTTGTAGACAGAGGCTGGATCTGATGAGAGAAATGTATGATCGTGCTGCGGAGCTACCCAGCAGTGCCGTGGAGGACTGTGACCACGCCCTGACAGGAGGCGACCCCTTCTACGACCGCTTCCCCTGGTTCCGTCTGGTCGGCAGGTCAGTAACATCCACAGATTTAAGTTGTTTTACTGCACAGTGAGGACACCCACAAACTGCATCATCACTTTCCCTCCTCCTCAGGGCTTTTGTGTATCTAAGTAACCTGCTGTACCCGGTCCCTCTGGTACATCGTGTTGCCATCGTAAGTGAGAAAGGAGAGGTGAAAGGCTTCCTTAGAGTGGCAGTGCAGGCCATCTCAGGTACAAATAATAATTAGCTGTCAGATGTTGCTCACATTTCCTCTTCGGTTGTTTTGTGTTTTTTGGAAACGCTATAAGTGCGATTTATGCTCTTGGGTGTCTGTTTAGCTGATGAGGAGGCGCCTGATTACGGCTCTGGCGTGAGGCAGTCAGGCACCGCCAAGATCTCCTTTGAAGACAAGCAGTTTGAGAAGGTATGTCTGGGCTGGAGTTTTACAGCTGAGTCCTTCTCATCAGATTAAAGTAGAAATGTGGAGCCTGAAAAATGAAATTCTAGTCATGGTGTTCTGCGTGTAAAAAGAGGCGAAAGCTGATGATTTTATGTACTTTTTAGTTCCAGACTGAGTCATGTACCGGAAGTCTGTCGCACTCCAACACCTCGCAGGAGGAACTGCGAATTGTGGAGGGAGAAGGACAAAACGCTGAGATTGGAATCTCTGCAGATGAAGTTAACAACAACACCTGTGCAGGTGAGGGGAGGGCAACGACGACTAGAAATAGCTCGTGAACGGAAATATGTTTCGTAGTTTTAATGTCAAAATGTCAATGCGTTTCTGAGTCTCTGCTTCTTCTGTGCCATGCAGCCACTCTGGATGCTCCTCTAAGCCCAGTGAAGAGCTTAGGTCTGGGTCTGGATCTTCCTCTGGACCTGTCTCCAGAGAAAGCTCTGTCACACCTCAAGATCGGCAGCACTTTCACCTTCAGAGTTACCGTCTTACAGGCCTCGAGCATCTCTGCAGAGTATGCTGACATCTTCTGCCAGTTCAAGTGAGTTAAAGCGGCTCCTGGAGTAAGATCACATACCTGATGTGAATTTCATTTAACAGTTCTCGCTGAATGCCTCTCCTAGTTCTCTATTTTGTGATTATGCAATACAAATGCAAAGATTTCACAAGTTTTACCTTACAGGTCACATGCTTTACAGGTTAAACTCTAATCAAACTGGATGTATTTACTAATTTATGGATTAAAGTCTTTGTAGTTTTAGCAGCTGACAGTGAAATAATCTGTGCTGTTGCTAGCCAGATGCTTTGGGTGATATGATGTATAGGAAAAACAAAAAAGCAGGCCAGCTGATGAAATGACTTCACTGTTTTCAGCTTCATCCACCGTCATGACGAAGCCTTCTCCACTGAGCCGCTGAAAAACACCGGCAGAGGGCCGCCACTGGGTTTCTACCATGTCCAAAATGTAAGCAGCATTAAATCCTTATATTAACAAAGACAACTAATTGCCGTTACTGTTCATTTCCTCTTGTTATTTGACACATTATGTTAGCAGTCCATTTGTACAAACAGCTTTCTGAAGGGATCATTCGAGTATTTTCCTCTCTGCCTCTGATAGATCACAGTTGAGGTGACCAAGTCCTTCACGGAGTACATCAAGACTCAGCCCATCGTCTTTGAGGTGTTCGGACACTATCAGAAACAGCCGTTCCCTCCACTCTGCAAAGATTTAATCAGGTCAGGAAACAATTTAACCGGCTGACTTAAGATAATTTAATGGAAATAAGTTTTTCTCACAGTTTCATGTTGGGGTTTTTTTTTTTCAGCCCACTGAGACCTTCCAGGAGGCAGTTCCCTCGGGTAATGCCGTTATCCAAACCAGGTTAGCAATGACATTTCATGATGTATTTTATTATGTATAAACAATAGCCACCACAATCTAACTCCTACACATAAATTTAATGACCAAAAAGACGGGAAATGAATGAATGAGTGCTCTGAAGGCTCCTCTGATTTTGCCTGTTTTCATTTTAATAAGATAATTATTAAATTCAATCATCTATCAATGATTTCCTTGATTTAAGATTCTTAGCGATAAATGAATAAATCTGCATCATCTTCATTCATCCAGTCCCTGCCACCAAGCTCAACACCCTCACTCGCTCCACCGCGGGACCCTGTCATGCCAAATATGACCTCATGGTCTTCTTTGAGATCTGCGAGCTGGAAGCTAACGGAGAGTGAGTCCTGTCTGTTCCTGTTGCTGCTTAAATATCTAAAAGGGAAAGTGGACACGTGCATCTCACTTAAAAAATGTATTGTCCCTCTGCCTCCAGTTATATCCCGGCTGTTGTGGACCACAGAGGTGGGATGCCATGCCATGGGACGTTCCTTTTACATCAGGTCTGACCGTGTTTACCTCTGCTGTCACTGTACTAGGTTCTTCATTTTAACCACTGCGATACTAAATTCACTCCCCATCTTCTTGTGCTTCCACAGGGCATTCAGAGAAGGATCAGAGTCACAATTGCTCACGAAACAGGAAATGATATTGAGTGGAAAGAGGTGAAGGAGCTTGTTATTGGTGAGTACTATATATTTGGCCATGTTTGTCAGATTTTAGCAGGAAGAGCTCAAAAATCAAAAGCTGCTCCTTACAAAGGACCAGTCTCATTGTCACTTGTTTACCCGCAGGTCGTATTCGAAACACGCCTGAGGCTGATGAGACCATCATAGACCCCAACATCCTTTCCCTCAACATCCTGTCCTCTGGATACTTTTGGCCAAAACATGATGACAAGTAGGAATTCTCTTTGTTTGCTTGGTTTAAACTGTTGAAAGCTGGAGTGAAATGTTTGTAACTCACCTTATTTTTCTTTGCTAATCACAGTGTCTCTCTGGGTGTTGATCACAGGTATCATTTTTTTCATCTTTGTTTCTGAGAACAAAATTCTGCATTTGTTCCTTCAGCTTTTCATACAATGACACTTTTTTTCACCCTAAACTTCACAAAAGGATGATAGATGCTGTTTTTTTCACCCTGTAGAACTTTCTACCGATTCGAGGCTGCATGGGACAGCTCCATGCACAACTCTCTGCTCCTGAACAGAGTCACTCCCTACGGGGAGAAGATCTACATCACCCTCTCTACCTATCTAGAGGTGGGAGAGTGTTTGTGCACTGTTCTGCAAAATTTCAACAGTTTTTTACTTTACTTTATTAATGTTGTGTATATTTGGGCTAGATGGAGAACTGTACTCAGCCGACGGTTATCACCAAAGACTTCTGCATGGTGTTTTACTCCCGTGACACAAAGCTGCCGGCATCCCGCTCCATCAGAAACCTCTTTAGCACCGGCTGCCTCCGGCCCTCTGAGAGGTACAGGATTAAGGCTTTTAACCAGGGCTGTCAACATAAGTCCCGGGGGTCAGAATTGGACTGGCCAAAACTTCAATCCGGCCCTCTGGACAGGTTTTTTTTAAAAAGGACATTTTCTGTGAATTAATAAAAACTTTCTATTTTTTAATCATAGGATAGTCTGTAATTGCACACATTCGTGTCACTGGCCTGGCCCACTTAAGATTAAAGTTCTAGGTCGATGCATGATTCAAAGTTTGAGATTTAAATTTACGACAATCTGCTCTCCTTTCTCTCCTCAGTAACCGTGTCACTGGAGTTTATGAAATCACTCTCTGCCACGTGGCTGACAACGGAAGTCCAGGTGAAGCAGAATTAAAATAAATATCAATAACATTTAATGAAAATGACAAAAAGCCTTTGTTTGTCTTTTGTCGTTCTAAATGCTTGGACACTTCTGTATCCCTTCATCAGGCATGCAGCGCCGTCGCAGGCGCGTGCTGGACACCTCGGTGGCTTACGTGAGAGGTGAGGAGAACCTGGCTGGATGGAGGCCTCGCAGTGACAGCCTCATCCTTGACCACCAGTGGGAGCTGGAGAAACTCAGCTTACTGCAGGAGGTCAGTGGAATTATTGGGATGACATTATAGTTAATTATTAGAGTTCTTACATCATAATAGTCTCCTATGTCTTAGGTTTTTCTTTACCTCACAATTTTGACAGGAGTGTTTTCATTTAAGACTCTTAACCTTGACCTATGAATCATTCAAGCATAAAAAGCAACTAACTCAAGTGATGAACCAGTGTTTATACAAAGTAGACAGCCTAGGAAGAAATAATATATGTATTTATGTCTTTAGGGGTTTTGTTATTAGCAGCCTGTAACAGAAGCACATCATTTGTCCCATCTCTTTAGTTTATAGCATGGGTCTTGACCTCCAGGCCTCAAGGGCCGGTGTCCTGCAGGTTCTAGATATGTCCTTGATTCAACACTGCTGATTTAAATGGTTAAATTGCCTCCTCTACATGTCTTGTAGTTCTCCAGAGGCCTGGTAATGAAATAATCATTTGATTCAGGCGTGTTGACCAGGGTGAGATCTAAGACCTGCAGGACACTGGCCCTCGAGGCCTCGAGTTTAAGACCTCTGGTTTATAGTAAAAGAAATGCCAAAGATAGCACAGTTTCATGGGTATAAAGCTGTATTTTGCACCAACAAGATCAATTCCAGAGGTCTACAGTATTAGTGGAAAACTTGGCGTGCAGCGTGCCCGTAAAAAAATTTGAGGTAACTGTATGTGTGGAGGATAAAAAAAGAAAGAAATGTCAGGCCTAAAAATTACCTACAGCAGATTAACAGTATCTGAAAGTCATGGCCTTAATCCAGATTAGACATTTGTTGTTCAGGTTGTCATCGGAATGTGTGCAGGAGATCAGGAGAGACAACTGTGAGTGTCTACAGCCATCTGTAAAACATGGTGGAGGCTCTTTCACTGTTTGGTGCTGAAATTCATCCAGTGATGTTGGAGATCTTGTTAAAACTTATGAAATTATGAACTCAGAGAATCACCATCAGATCTGGTTCCAGAAGATTAGTGAAACGACCGCTTACTTGAAGTGACGCATTTGCTAAACAAACTCCTTTTGGATTCTGTCTTTCAAGTGAAATTCTCCTGCTCTCTTTTAAAGGTGGAAAAGACCAGGCACTATTTGCTGCTGAGGGAGAAGCTGGAGGCGACTCTACATGCAGGACAGGATGCACTCTACAAGAACGGCGACATCATCGACTTTGCAAAGAGTCCCGTCCTCAGCCACAGCCCCAGCAGCAGCCCCGCCCCCGACAGCCCCAACCAGAGGCAGAGGGAGCTGGCTGCTAAGGTGACTGCTGCTCTCCTCATCTCTAATTCACACCTCAATTTATCAGTGCTTTTTTGTGTTTCGCCCTTCATGTTTTAAAAAAAATAAAATATTTTTTACTTTCCAGTGTCTGCGTCTGCTGATGCACACCTTCAACAGGGAGTACAGCCAGGTGAGCAGCAGTGCCAGTGAGAGCAAGGTGAGCCCCAGCCTAGGCCCTCTATAACCCAGTCCTTTAGTCCTTCTGAACCTAATGTTTACAGCCTTCACTAAATATTTAAGCCCTGCACTCCTTCTTTCCAGTCACTCCCTCTACTACATCTGTTCATCATTCTTGCATGTTTTTTTTAAAAGAGAATTTCATACTTTTCACTTCTCCTCTGTCTTTATAACCACCCAGCAGACCTAGGTTAAAGATTACTCGGAGATAGTTGCTGGATAAAACATGCCTAAAATGACAACCATTTCTTTCAGTACTGACTCAGGTCTACTGATTACTCTGTTACACCTCCTACTTTCCTCACCCCTCACCGTTCCTTCTTAGACAATGTGAGGCTTCCACTAACTTAATAACTCTCCTGCATGTCCTCTTTAACGTCAGTGAGGGGCTCTTAGACATACTGAGGATTTGTACCATAGTGCTGGTTCTGTAGTACATTGCTAGAAGATCACAAACTGATCAAGCTGTTCTCTGAATACATGTCTGTGTTGTTTGTGCTTAATTGTTTGCTGGATTGTTTTGTCTGTGTTTGTCTCTCTTCTTGTCTCGTGTGTCCTTGTTGTTGTTTGTTCTGGTTTCTGTGTGTGCGTGCGTGTGTTTTAGCTTTCTGAGATGTCTGCGTCTCTGATGAGGGAGTCATCCTCTTCTACACTGAGCACGCTCACCCCCTCCTCGACCTGCCCCTCACTGGTGGAGGGACATTATGACATTAGGTGAGGAAAAAACATCATTTTCAATACGTCTTACTTGCTTTTTGGCACTTTGTTCAACGAGCAGCAAGTCTCATGTGCGGCCAGGTAATACTGGTAAAAGCAAAGTGTTATTGTATTTTCTATAATGTGCAGAATTTTTTTTTTCTTAAAACAGGAGGAATTTTAGATGTAATAGATGCCCTAATGCAGCGGTCCCCAAACTTTTTTGCGCCAATATTTTCACGAACCGGGGGGTGTTGCAGATAAATACAACAAAATAAAACCAGCATCGGTACCAAAAAATGAAAATTTATTCATAACACAAGGGAAAAGACACAGGGAAACAAAAACAATGAATATTAATGATAAAAACCCTGAAAACCATAATTTTCACACTCAAACCTCAACTCTGGCGGCCCGGTACCAAACGACTCACGGACCGGTACTGGTCCATGGCCCGGGGGTTGGGGACTGCTGTCCTAATGCATTCAGAAATGCATGCAGTTTTTTCAGTTTAGGCTCTAAGATTGGCACTTGATGAAAACAGCACAAAAGACTTCTCAAGGAAACTCTGACAGTCACAACATTTAAGAAAAATAATTGCTGTACTCGAATAATTAGAATTCAGAAGAAGGTTTGTACACACACTGGCCACTGTGTTAGGTACACCTCTTTGACTGCACTTTTGGTTAGGTTTTTTTTCAGGGAGGAGAAGATTTTTTGAAGTTCAGCTTTGTAATTCATTCACAACCTGAGAAAAGTGCAACAAAGCCACCCTGTAGGTTTTCACAGGAAGTAACCTGCTTACAGAGAAACACCTTGATGTTTTGTTACACAATGCAAATGTGTTTTTAAATCAGAACTAAGAAAAAGTTCTTGATTTCTTTTGCAGTTAGTTTAGTTTCTTTATCGTTGCTCCCGTTTTGATGCAGTGTGAACATATTTGCGTTGTGTAGACACACTGATCCCAGTTCAGGAGCATCCACACCGGACCTGGATCCGTACAGCCCAGTGGACAGAAAAAAAGTCCTCAGAGGATGCACCTTTGTTCCCGACATACAGGAGATTCGTGTCAGGTCAGATCACATGATGTTTAATGCAGCAACAGTTGCGGTCACATGTCATGAGATCCTACGGATTGTTTTGAGTTTTGAGTATTCAAATCATGGGCCCGTTATTCATTTTGTATTTCTTTCAACACTTGCAGCCCTATTGTATCAAAGAAGGGCTACCTGCACTTCCTGGAGCCTCACACCAGCGGCTGGGTGAGGCGTTTCGTGGTGGTGCGCCGGCCCTACGTGTACCTGTACCGCAGTGAGAGGGACAGCGTCGAGAGAGCCATCATCAACCTGTCATCTGCAAAGGTGGAATACAGTGAAGACAAACAGACATTATTGCGGGTACGATTCACTTCAGTGGTGAAACTAACTGCAGAAAAGACATATGACCTTTTAACTGATGAATTTGAATTGAATTTGAGTTTAGTAACCCTGGGGTATTTCCTGTCTTCAGACTCCCAACACGTTTGCTGTGTGTACTGAGCATCGTGGGATTCTGCTGCAGGCTGCCAATGACAAAGAGATGCATGACTGGCTGTATGCTTTTAACCCTCTGTTAGCAGGCACCATCAGGTGAGTGGTGGATAATCTGCAAAGCATACAAATCATTTACTAAGGGCCCAGCCACACAGGCTTTGACTCGTCAGCAATCTATAGTATTCATGTCACCTCAGAGCGACTGGGACACGCCCACCTGACAGTCCTTTGCCCTCCAGCCATTCTTTTAAGTTTAAAGAAAACACATGCAACTGTCTGTGATTTAAAAGCTTTCATCCGGACAGGAATGTAAGTTCTCTAGATTTAGGAGAGACGGACTACTTTCAGGGATTTAAATAAATATACCATGGCAGAGTATGGATCACAAGTCCCCAAAATTCATAGTTTCTCTTCATATCTTCGTTTTTCCTCCATGGATACATGATCCAAGTAGTCTTGGCTCAAGACAGGTAAAAAAAACAACACTTGTCCTACAGTATTACCGACGGTCCACTAAAGGCCGTCATGATGGAGAAATGTTTTGCCAGCCAGGGTGGCGAGTCGGTCATGTGACTTAAAACTGTGAATTGCCTGGCAATGGGAAGAGTTATCCTCATCCCATTGCTGGAGGTTGCTGGTTGCAAACACTCGCCAACTATTCACCAATGAGTAATGAAACTGTGAAACAGAGACCGTTCAACACAAACAAAAGCAAATTAAGAAAAAAATAAGTTATTAACATTAACAAATACATATTTTGTAAAGCAGAAGTATCTAGGGTATCTGGGCTAGCTCAGAAGAAAAAGCAGGTCATCTACTAATTGGAAGGTCGCACCTTGTTCTGCAAACCAAATAGCAAACAACAAACAATCTCTGGGTCCTCCAACCTCCATGTTGACCTTGGACAAGATACTGAAGCCCAAGTTGCCCCTGATGCATCCATAGGAGTGAGTGCGTGAACATCAGATTAAAAAAGTGCTTAGACATAGGCTTAAAAAAAAAATGCTTGTATGAATGGGTGGATGAAGCTTGTCAGGACCATTTAGTGACACTTTGAGTTTTTCCCTGATATTGTGACTCATTTTTAGACATACAAAGGGAGACACTTCTATTAGCACTGCTACAAATTCTGGATTTCTGACCATGCATATGTAAACAATGAACATCTTTCTTTTAGTCTCCTCACATCTGGCTGGATTAAAGTACTGTGCAGTTTCAAAGAAAGAGATTTGTACCCGTCATACTGAACAACTGGAGAAGTTTCTCCTGCTTAGTCTCTGTGTCCACTGGCAGCTGATTTGACCTCATGATCAGAGCACAGCAGCTTCTTCACTGTTGGTTTGTGAATTGTTGGTCTGTGCACGACAGCCAGAATCAGTTAGATTGTTGTGTGAGAGAACAGAGACCCACAGTTTATATTTTGACCACCTGCACACATCCACCCACACAAAGGTATGACATTTTAATAATTCTGTTTTTTTCTGGAAATTACCAATTATCCCCTAAAAACGAATCCTACTATTGATGTTTAAATGCTATTTTCCCCCTTTATCTGTCTTTCCTGCCTCACATATTCTTACTCTCCTTCTGTCAGGTCAAAACTCTCCAGAAGAAAGTCGGTCCAATCGTACCCATCGGCCCAGCGGATGTGAGAGATGAAGCAGCCTGGCGAAATACAGCAAACAAAACAATACAATCTAAAAGCTCAGCTCAACATCCTGCTTAATTGAGCATAGACCATATAGCGAACTTACACATAGAACCATTTAAATATCCCTCTATGTGATGAACACCCCAGTCCCAGACTCACTCGCTCATCCTCAAACCCGACAAAAGCATTTTTTGCTGTCACCATCACACTAACCCTGCATGGTGTGCTCCCTTCTCACCTTTAGAAGCATTCCTAAGAAAATCGAACCACCCAAAACCCGTTACATAACTTACCTCTGCTGGGCGCTGGGACTAGTTCGGATTAGTTTTCATGTTTCCTGTAGATGTGTCATCTGTGAGGCGACCCGTTTCCAGTAAAGGCATAAGTCTTAGCTGTGAAGCAGACATTGAACATCAACCATTAACAGCATCAAGTGAAGGAGGGGGGGGGATAAAAACATCTCATTGGATGTTTTCTCTGTGTAGGTGTGTAAAGTGCAGCGATGATAGCTCCATATCAATCCTCCATACATATAATGTACATTATAATGTACATTGGCTTGGTGCTCTGCAGCATAGAGTATTTGTTTCACTGAAGAGATTTCAGATAGCAGAGATTCATCATTGCTGTTGCTCATCATTTTAACCTTGAAGTAGCATGAGGAGGGATCCAAGCTGTTGTTTCTGTGTCTTTTTTAAAAATCTGGTTCTATGAAAACACGAGTTTGTTGGCTAGATTAGGACGGCATGATCAGGAGAGATAGCACGTGTCCTCGCCTTGTTATTGATATGTGCTTCTTCCTTCCTTTATTATTATTTATAATATTTATTTATTTTTCAGGTGTAACCCTGAAGGAGAATGTTTAATGTTGCTGTTTATGCTCTCTGCACTGTATTTTATTGTGACAGGACCACTGACAGTTTTGTTGCATGGCACTTTATTGAGTTAATGTCTCGTATCATTTACTCTGTTATTTTAACCAAAGTGTTCTTTTTCTTGTTGTAATCGTTTCACTTACTGTGCAGTTTTGTTCAAAGATAGTTTTTTTTTTATTTGTTTTTTTAACTGGGATTTTAATTGAATAGTTTGACTCTTTGGGAAAATACTTTTCCTGCTGAGACTCTGATGCGAAGACAAAAAGCGCACTTATGATCCTGAAGCCAGCTGATTTTTTTAGCCGAGCTTGGCAAAAAGGTAGGAAACAAAAAGCTTGGCTGTGGCCATTAACAAAAAGGGAAAATAGCACCTCTGAAGCTAACTACCGTAAATAGGACTCGTTTAATGTATGACTAATTCTTGCATAAATAGCTGCAAGCGTCATGCAGTAAAATGCAAATTAGTGAGCTTTAGAAGTGCTAGTAGGTGATTTTGTTGCATGAGTTAATCAATTTTCATACAATAAAAACACAATTCTGGTAAAAAAAAGGTAAATTTCCCAAAAGGTTACACTATTCTTTTAACCAATCAGTCGCACCAGATTTGACCTAATTGGGAGGACAACTGTACTGTGCGTGGTTGTCATTTTTATTTTTATGGATCAGCAGAGTTGCTCCGTTCGATAAGCTGACTTGTGCAGACTCCTCTTGTAGCTCAATAGAAAGGACAAAGTTGTAATCGACCCTGGACCCTCAGTCTTTTTAGGGCGGTTGCTTCGACTAGATGAGAGCGTTGTCCTAGCACCAGATAGTGCCTCCCTTTCTTCACCTCTCTTTTCTTTCCCTCCTTGATCCTTGTCTTTAGCATTAATGCTAAATAAAGTTACTCACATGCATTCATGATTAGCTTTTATGTAAAGTTATAGTAAATACTTTTAATCTTAGCTTTTTTAATTTTCATTATGTATATCAATGTTTTGGAGAGTGAATATTATCAATGATCCTCTATAGCATATAGTTATAGCCTGTAACAGACTGTAAATGTTGCCTTTGACAGCAGTCTCCCTGCCAGCTTTTGTACTGTAGCTGCTTGGTATTGGACAGCCTGACGCTTGTGTCGGACATCGATAAAGGATGATTAACTTTCTAAAAAAATCTGTTGTCAATGTTGCTTTGAAATCAAAAACATTTTCACCCTGTGATGCAAGAGTCACAGCAATGGGTCAAATTTACCAGGGTAGGCATATAATGCATTCAACACAGGCCTGGTCAGCCAGCCGGTCTGCCTGTCTCATTTCCATTTAAATGCTAATGATCAGTTTTCTACAGTCTGTAAGCAGAATTTAGGACTCTGTGTGTCACAGGCCAACCACCCTGTTGAGCAACACAGCTTAAAAGATGTACAAGCTTGTAGGAAATCTGACTCTAGTTAAATTTTTTATTATTATTATTTGCCACTTTGGAGTTTTTTTGTCTGTAAGCCAAAAGTTAATTGAGTTTATTTATTTGCTGAATGTGTAATGTGAATGGGCAAAAGGTATTTAGCTTATGTTGTCTGCAGGTACAGAAGAAAAATGGAAAGTTTTATTTGTAAAATATCAAAGCATAAATTATGTTCTTGAAAATTAATGCACTTACGCACAAAGCATCTTTATTTAATATGATTTTTGTATTAAGCATTTAGAATTAACTCTGGAGGACTTAAAAAAAATATATATATATATATATATACATCAAGGTAGTCAATACACAAACATTGGCCCGTGACGTTAAAGGCTTCCAACCCTAACAGTTGAACAGTGCCATGTTCAGAAACACTTTGTGAGGTAGTTTTAGTGTCCTGGCCAGTGATTTCTGAACGGAACATGAGTCCATCGTTTTTGGGTTTTTTTGTTTTTTTTTTCCTTTGGCTGTTTTTAGCTGTCACAACTCTGGATCAAAGCATGTAGGTCCACTTATCTTCTGCTGTCCCCTCTCTCCTGCCTTACCGCTTGCTAATGACAACAGCTTTCCACTCCTGAAAGTGCTGCTTGTAAAGTATGTCATCCATGATCCCTGTAACGATTTACTGGAAACCTTCCTCTTGGATCTGTCTTGTATATAAATGGAGATTTCTGTGTTTGGGTCTCATTACACAGATGATATTAACTCTCTTTTACTCTGTATACCATGATGAATAAAAATAATTGACCTGCTGCTTGGTTAAGTCTCACTGCAGAGTACAGAGTGCGGATCAGGAAGCAGTTTTGGACCTCTCGGCTCAGTGTGAATGAGATGGTCATCCCAGACTGGGTGCGTGAACCCAAATCTGTGCTCTTGCTCGGAGTTGCTTGACAGAAGCAGAAACAGGTCGCAGCCTGTGATAAAGTCTTAAACTCAGTGCTCACGTTTATCTTTTGAGTGTTCTGGAGTTCTTTCTCATGTCTGTGGACACATAACAAAAGTTGTCAAAAAAATGAAGCAAATAAATAAATGTGTTGAAAAATGTGTACAACATTTGAATCTCGTGTGTTTGATTGTTACTATGCACAGTTTATATTAATAGTTGATTGTGGAGTTCCCCTGGGATTTATTCTTGGTCCCCTGTTGACTCTTTGTAGAGTCCTAGTTTGGATATTAATGAATATTTTTTTTAATATCTGGTTGCAGTGTACTGTAGGAGATCGTAACTACAGAGGTAACACTTCACTGTCATCTATCTAATATTAAGTCGTGTGGATGTATGAGAGACATTTAAAAAATAAGTCTTACATTTTCCTCAAAGCTTTTATTTTCCAATTCCACACCAATGCACACTGTTTTATTTATGACATTTTGGCACAGTTCTGCAGCACTATACATATGAACAGTATTTAACAGAAAACATATATATAAAATGTACAAATATACAATCCAGTGTAAAAAGACAAAAAAAGTAAATATGTACATAAATAGTGATTTTTTATATGCAGTTTGGCCTATTGCTCATAGAATTTAGTATTGCACGTTTTATAGAGGGAAATGGGAACATGGGGGTGTGGGACTGTATGCGGGTTTGAGATAAGGCTAGTTATGGCCTTTGGAAAGAAACTGTTCTTGAGTCTGTGGGCCTTTGAGGTGCTTCCCTGAAAGAAGCAGGTTGAACATGTTCAAACCAGGGAGGGGACAGAGAGTTATAACGAAGAAGTTTTGATTATTATATTTAGGCACTTTGTTACTAACAGCCTGTCATAAACACACACAATTTGTCCTTAAGAAATATGAAAAAATTCAGCAAAGACCTGACATACGACCCGAGAGAAGCATCTAGTCCTGCAGTTGCTCATCTACTGTTCACTGAAGACTCAGCAGAAATCATTTCATTGTATGTAGGATGGCTGTCAAGAAGTCATTCTTAAGAAAAGGAAACATGGAGTAAAGGGTGAGGTATGCCAAACTGCACAAGAACGGTAACATGGAGGTCTCATTGAATGATGATGAAACTAAATCGGACATTTTTGGTTCAAATCATTAACATTAAATACAGAGGAAGTCAGGAGTAAGGTGCAAGAGTGAGTGTCTACCGTCATCTGTAAAACATGGTGGAGACTTGGAGAATTTTACATGTGCGTTTGCACATTTTTCAATTAATTGCTCAACCTGTTTCCCATTTTACAAACAAAATATAAAGACATGAGGAGTTGATCAAAGACATCCAGCTGAATCATTTGCAGCAGCCTTTTGTCTAAAAACATCACTCTCCATGAGTACTGTTTCCCACTGTGGAGTTTCCACTTTTTTGTCTGGAAAATAAGCAGTAAACTTAAAAGGCAGAAACAGACCAATTTAGTAGGTTATTTTATTTTAGTTTGTTGATTATTTATCTTCAGCACATCATTCTTTTCTTACTGGCGTATGTTATAATGTGTATATAACTCTTCTTGCTCTGTCCAGTCTTGGCAGGTTGAACATCTAAAGAGCCAGAAACGTGTCCGATAAAACATGACCCCAGTGAAAGACTGTTTTTTGCTGACAGTGCAACCTGATGGATGGATAACATTATCAACTGCTATGTTCTGTTACATAGCAGTTTGTACTTTTGCTCAGGGTGACCACATCTGCATGCATATGTGCAGCTGCCTTTGTGCAGCCTTCCATTATTGATCATGTGCTTACCATGTGCTCTACAGCAGCAGAGCCTGCCAGGCTGATCCTCTAATAACAGAGGCAGGAAAACTGGGCTACACACAAAGGCCATGGACTGGTTTAGCTGTCTGTCACCAAGCATCAACCAGTATGTCTGGAAAAGTACTGTAGGCACTCGTGTTGTTTTGTGGTTCTCTTTACACATCTTCATGCCACACATATGTATGTACTGTACATGCACAGTTTTGTAGTGACACACTTCCAATAAATTTTAAAGATTGCAGGTTAATTGAGGCTAACTACTCGGTTCACAAATCTCTATATACTGTGGGAGTGACAACATATTCACCTGTAACCTTGATATTTACAAAATGAATTGTATTAATTACATATATTGTTGTATCATAGGTAACCATAGAATATATATATATATATTTTTATAGGCAGGGTTTAGTGTAGGTTTCAGACCCTTTCTCCCTCTGTCGGGAATCTGGATAGAGGACACAAATGGACTATGATGCAGATTAAAAAACAAAAAGCAAGGCTTTGTTTGGGCTGATGGAAAATAAAAACCCCCCCAAAAAGTTCAAAAGGAACATGAAGCAAACAGGAGGAGAATAAATTTCCACTGGTGCACTGACATTGCAGCACACCAGATGAACCATCAAAGAAAGGGTGGTAAGCACCACTAAACATACACAGAGACTTGATCAATTCATGAACCACCAAAGTTCAAACCTGCCATGAACTGGACACTGCTGGACAGCCGGTGTCACTGTCCACAGTAAAACAAGCTTTACATCCTGGGGGACTGAGAGGGTGCTTGACAGAAATTTGCATCTGCCCACATTTACACAACAACTGGAAACAGGTAGCTGAAGAACTAAAAATTGAGATATTTGGCCACAATGACAAGGTGTATGTTTGGAGGACTAAAGGTGAAGCGTTCAAACAGACTATACAAGCTCTCAAGCACGGTGGTAGCATCATGTTCTGGGGGTTTTGGTGCCAGTGGTGCTGGTACACTGCATAAAGTGAATGAAAATAATGAAGGAATACCAGCAAATTTTACAGCTTCACCTAAATTAAGACGGTTGAAACTTGAACACTGTTGGGTATTCAAACAGGACAATGATCTCAATACTGGTTTTGGAACAGATAAAGGAAGGTAACATTACGATTCTAGCCTTCCCAAAGCCTGAACATTACTGAAAATTAATTTAAAGAACTGAGCTGGTACAGTGCGAGGAAGCTAAATCAACTTCGAGTGGCCAAATATGGAGCCAGAAGTATGTCAGAAGCTTGTTCAAGGCTGCCAAGAGTGTCTGGTTAAGGTGCAACTTGCTAAGGGATGTATAGGTATGTATCATTTTAACCCAGTGTGGATTGGAGGCAAATAAAAATAAATTCAGACTTGCACAGTCAATTCTTGTTTTTCTTGTTTTAATTAGAAATCCCACATTACTGTGTCATTCATGCCCACGACGAGTGGATATAAACTTCTGAGGACTACTGTACATTCATAGAGCCCTCACTCTATAGGCTACTTCCAGGTCCAGGTCACCCTATCCCACTGCTTTAATTATGCATACTAAGAAGGACCTCCATCTGTGTTTTTAGTCCAGGTGATGTTGCTCCTTGCTCTTTCTTTTTATTGGCAGGTACTGAGTGAAAAGACAACCATCATTTTCTGGGTTCTCTGTGTCATTATTCTATTTTCTATTATTTATTTTTCTAAAAAACAAAACAAAAAGCAAACTTTCATCCAACTTTGATCCTGTGTCAGATTACTGGACTGTCAGGACTATATGGTAAGTACAACATACATTCTAAAAAAAACAAAGGCTGATTAATACAACAGGAAATTAGTGAGTGTATAATAAGAGTGTGACAAATTTTGAATACGTATTTTTTTTCTCCACTGACTGTATTTAACCTTAGATGAGAAATCCTAAATTGAAAATTTCTTTTGTTTTGTTTGCTTTTTTATAAGTGTGGCGAAAGATATACAGGAATCAGTTATAAACTGGGGAAAGTTGAAATGCAGTGTCAGTATTAAAGGAACCGATGTATTGTTATTAGTAAAGCCACTAAATTTGGTGCATATAGAAACAGCTTTTAGAGTAACAACTGGCTGGCTACATTTTTCTGAAGCTACTAGGCTGTAAAAGTCACACATTGCTTTCAAAAGTGCACAAACATTGTAATTATCTGTGTAGTATTAGCGTATTGGATGGCATGAAGCAGGATATCATGTCTCTCCCAACTCTAACATGCTTTCTCCTGCACTCTGTGTGGGCTACGCTACATTCGCTGACCAGTTTCCAGTTTCACCGCCTATTCTACGAGCTGCGGCCTGCATCTTTACATTACCTCTGAGGATGTGTGTTTATATATGTGTGTGTGTGTGTGTGTGTGTGCGTTTGTGCCTTTAGAAGGTCTCTGTGTTTTAGCAGATTACTTGGGAGCTATTTGCTGTTGTGTGGTCTGTGTCACATTTCTGCACTGGTGGGGATCATCTTTTGCTGCTTACACCTTTTCTGTATCTACCCTTGTCATTTCCAGAAAGACACTGCATGCAGTGAATGAGCACAATCAACATGGAGAACAGCAAGGTGACCAGTCGTCTGTGTAGAGGCTCAAATGAAAGTTTTTACCTCAGAACAAACGTGCAGTGTTTATAAGAGCAGTCACTGGCTAATAAAGTCACTAAATGCTGCAGAGTGTTGTAGACATCACTGAAAAGAAGCATTTTGAAATAACTATTCAATTCAATTTATATATTGCCAAATCACAAGAACCTTTGCCTCAAGGCGCTGTGAGGAAATTTAAAAAGTACACGTTTTAACGTCTGTCTTGAGTCTTGCAACAATTCTTAATGATCTGACGAACTGAATGAACACTGGAAAGTCACTACGCACCCCCTTTTCATAGAGTTTGTTCATTTAAATATAAACCAAAACAGATATACTGTGAAAGCTTGTTTCTACGCGTGGTAAACTGCCCCTTAAAGCACTGCTCATCCCCGCTGTGTGCATGTCCCCAGCAGCCAGTGAAGGAGGTGCCCCCCCTGCCTCGCCACCCGGCCCCTCTTCCTGTGACCTCTTCCTCTCTGACCCCTGCTGTCACTTCAAAACACCACGCCACAGGCTCCATCCAGCATGTGCAGGTGGCTTCATCAGGTGATTAACACAGCCAACATATTTGCATTTATTTATATATTTGTTGATTGTTAATTGACAGCCTTGTTCCCGTTCTTTTCTCATACTCATGATTACATACTGATATATATGTAAATATATAATGTTTGTTTACTGCTTTACAGTAGTGACATCGTTCAATCATCTGAGGCTTCCAGAGAGGGACCTCACGCCGTTCTCTCAGATGAAGTCTATTAAGTCCTTGAGGCATGCTGGCTTCACTGCAGTCTTCACTGGACAAGCGGTGAGCTGGCTGGTGCATTGTTATGTAGTGTACTGTACTACATATCAGCGTGGCTGTAGCTCAGGAGGTAGAGTGGGCCATCTGCTAATTCGATGGTTGAGAGTTCAATACCTGGCTGTTCCAGTCTATGTGCCAAAGTATCCTTGGACAAAGTACTGAACCCCAGGTTGCTCTCTGATGCATCCATCTAAGTGTCAATGTTAGCTAGAAAACAGGCATATAATAAATGCTTGGGTGAATGAGGCTTGTTTCATAAAGCATGTTGAGTGCTCACATAGAGTAGAAAAGTGCTATATAAGAACCGGTCTGTATGCATTTGTTTTAACTAAATATTAATTCTGGCTGAAAAATAACAATAAATTCATTGTGAGCACTGCCCACCATATACACAATAACCCAGACTAAAAGTGGATTCCCTGGTGCTGCTGCTGGAAACCTGGAATGGGCACATTCATCCATTTTTCCATCTATCCAATCCATCCACCCACCCACCTGGAGCCTATCCCAGCTGTCACTGGGTGTGACACATGGTGCAGCCTGGACAGTTTTCTGTCTGTCACAGGGTTAACACCAAAACATAGGCAATTGTTCATGCTCACATTCACACCTATGGTCAGGTTTTATTAATCAATCGACCTTAACATTGTGGACCCAGAGGGAACTCACACAGGCACATGCAAACTAGACACACGAAGACCCCAAATGGCCAGTGGTTCCTTTTGGTGTGAGAAGACAGTGTAAACATCTACACCATAGTCCCAGTCATGTCTACAGCCTCACAAAATTGCTGGGCCCAGAGTTGGAACCGGCTATGGGGCGTTGACTGAAAGAATTTCAGTTATTTACAATCATGAACTTAGTTCCATGTAAATGAGAGCAATGTCCTCTTCATAACACTGTGGGACGTTCACAGAATGTAACCTGAAAAGTGAAGTGCCTTAAACTGCTTTCTTGCTAATGACCAACAGGGGGCGACTCTGGCTTCAAAAAATCAGACTGTATAGTCATCTACAAGAGAATGACATTTCTAATTGTGTAGTACCTCAGTAAACACCTTACTGAGACTTTATTATAACAGAACAGCTGAGAACTGAGGGGTAAGATACACACAAAATGCCACCAGTGGATTGAAATCCCTGTCTCTACAATAGCCTTTCGAGATTTGAGTTTCCTGCACAACCCAGTGAGCTAAACCATCAGTGAGTCTGACACCACCCCATGACATGAAAGAATAAACTGTTTTCATTCGGAAAAATGTTTATGAGGATTTAATTTCAGTGATTCTATCTTCAGAGCTGGAGCTCACCACTTTCCCTCTGTCTCACATTATTGAGCGCTGACAGAAGCTTGACAGTGAGGAGGTGCCGGAGGAGTTACCGATTGTCGATGTAATCCTGGCTGACGTCGACTCTCTCGTGCCGACACATGACGAAACAGGCCGTCCTATTGCCGAGTGGAAACGGCAGGTGATGGTGCGGCAGCTGCAGGTCAGGCTGCAGGATGATGAGGAACAGAGGAGACAGGTACTGTTCAGCTGTTATACTGCACTGTGTATGCAAAATTCCCAAAGCATTGAGCTGCTTGCTTAAAATTCATATTGTTCCCTGTACCAGGACATAGCTAAATGCTACATGCCAGTCGATGGCTGGAAGTACTCCCAAGCCCACAATGCAGTCTTGGGACCCTTTGGTGAGCTCCTAACTGAGGATGACCTGGTGTACCTGCAGCAGCAGATTGAAACTGTTTCACATCAGAAACGCTGCCAGGCATATGAACTGGAGCTGACCAGGCTGACTGAGGAACTGAGGGCAATTTTACCTGATCCTATTGTCAACATTTCCCTCAACAGAGAGGTCCTGCAGCAGATGGACTCTGAGGGGAAAATGCACCTGACTTTGCCAATCTGGTGTAGCCGTATCTCAGAGATTATCAAGAATATGTCACTCCTGGTGGCTAATCTGACTCAAATCACAGAAAAAGATGGTGAGATGGGGTTAGTGGAGGGCATGGTGGAAGGCATGAAGGGTTTACAGAGGATAAAAGGTAGTCCAAGAATTGAATTGCGACAGGGATTATTGCAACCAGGTCTCAACTCAGAGGAAGCCTATATGGAGGCCTCAGGTGTATGTAGGATACCACACATAGGGATGGCATCTGCTTTTAGCCATCGTTTGGAGAGCAACAGCTACAGAAGAGCACAAAGGGAAAAGGTGGAGAGGGAGATCCAGCAGTCTGGAGTCTCTGTTAGAAACCTCAGATCAACCTTTGAGGGTCAGATTGGTGGCATTTATCCCTTTGCTGGGGTTATAAAAGCAGGAGGAGGGTTGACAAACCAGGCTGTAGATGGAGCTTCAAGCGGAAAGAACAGCAATGTCAACACAATCCTCAAACATGAGGTCGGCCAACCTGACACTCCTAAAATAGCTGTACCTGTAATGGAAACGACCAGCTTAAGAAAAGAGCGAATCGTGGTGCTATTCCTGAGCCATTGGAAGAAATCTGCATATGCTATTTCAGTGAGAGCAGCAAAGCAGAGGCAGGGACACGCTGCAGCACCAGGAAGAGTGACAGAAGCACAGCCCCAACAGAAAATCCCCTCCATGTTTCAGTTCTGCCAACAACGAGGTGCTGTGGATAAAATGTTGAACTCCTGGAGAAATAAACTAGAACTTAGAGAATTGCAACGCCTACCCTCCTCTAGCATTTCACAAAATCCTCCCCTTTGTGTGACCTACTCGCCAGAGCAATTCCTTCCAGATGTTGATGGTGTTGCAGTGAGTTACGACAGCTTGACCCTTGACCTCTTTATGCTGGGTTACTTTCACATATTAGAACAGGATTTGTCAGCTGAGGAGAGGAAAATGAGACACCTCCTTTGCTTCGAAGTCTTCGACCATGTTGGCAGTTTTCCTTGGGAGAAGGTGCGGGACTTCCATAAGGCCGTCCTCCAGGAGATCCAGGCTGGGAGACGACAGTGGAGAGATGGCTTTGAGGACATCAAATTTCACTTCTTTGGTGAATCAAAGCCATGCCACTGTCCATCATCATCATCATCATCGCTGCCAGATTCCAAATTAATACCCAAGGTTATTGTTGAAAGTGCTACTCCGAATGAGCGATGCAGTGACACAGACTTCTCCTGCTTCCACAATGAAGACATTTGTAAATATATCGACCGCAGTTTTGCTTTCTGGAAAGAGAAGGAGGCAGAGCTGTTTGACTTTGAACATTAAGTCTTCTTCTTAAACTTGATGCTTTTGCACAAATTAATGTTGATGTTTGTTTTGTTGAACTGATAATATTCGATAAGGAATGCATTGTTGCAGTATTGAAAGGTGTGGCTGATAAATAGATGTAGTTATTGTGCAGCTAAAAAATAATTTTAAAAAATATGATTTTTCTTTTTTTTTTTACACTGACATAGTGACAGAAAACATTTCATACAGTTTAGTTACTGTCTTTAGTTTAGATAATTTGAGGGTCATTGCAATTTGTTTGCATGCTGTCAGCACAGTCCAGTGAAAATACATATAAAAAGCAGTTTGATGATCATGTTAAATGTGTCCCAGTACGTGAAAACATAATATGGTCTGTGGCTGTCAAAAGTGACAGCATCTCCTAATAACAACACCCACTGTGTAAACATTGGCTACCTTTCGTTATAAACCAGAAAGTGCTGAGTTTGAAAGACAGGGAAGCTCTAATAAAAATGTAAATTTAAAAGAAGCACGTGCCTCTCAAACCGCAGTGTTAAAATGGAAGTACATTTCCTGTCAGTTCTAAGATTTTATGTATCCTGGCTTAATAGAGAAATACAAAACATGGCACATTACACTGTAAAAATTAAGTCAAGTTGCAGGAGAAGTGTAGTACACGATCACCAAGAGGTTAAGAGGTTAAGTAGCATTCACATGCTACTAATCAGATACACATAATTAACTGATCATCAACCAGTGTGAGCAACTCTATAAAAGTAGAAGCTTTGGCAGTCTGCTGCTCTGGAGCATTTAGCATTGACGTGTTTGTCATTACAATGCGAAGGAGGAAACATAAGCAGTGACCTTAGAAGAGAAACTGTTGTTGCCCATCAATCCGGGAAGTGTTATAAGGCCTTTTCCAAACAGCCAATCTTCCCAGGAGTGGAAAATACAGCCCAAGGTCAAACTGCAGAAAGGGCTGTCAAGAGAAAGCCTCTCCTTAAAAAGAGTTGTATATGGAACAATAATCTTAGGACCAATGAGTCCAAAGTGAAGATGTCTGGCCATGATGCACAGCATCACATTTGGCAAAAGCCAAACACAGCATAGTAGTACAAACATCTGGCTTGCCTCATAGCCACAAGTCATGGGCACTGGGATTGCAGGGATTGGGCTCACTGTGAATCCTCTGTATGCCTCTGTATCAGCCAGCTGTATCCACCATTTCTCTGTCCCACAACAGGACAATGATCCCAAGCACAGAAGCAAATCTGCGACTGAATTGCTGAAAAAAGAAAGAATCAAGATGTTGCAATGGCTAAATCAAAGTCTAAGCCTCAACCTGATTGAAAGGTTTTGTGGTGGGACCTTAAAAGAGCTGTGAATAAATGAATAGCTGTAAAAATGTAGTAATGTGGTCAAGACAAGTGAACCAAAATACCCCCACAATGATGTCATATTGAAAACAAGCACTTCAACTTGTTGCTGCTAAAGGTGGTTCAGCTACGTACCGAATCATAGGCTTCACTGTTTTTCACTTTTTCTACAATTTGACTTTTTTTTATTAAATAAACACCCTGCAATATGCCGTGTACTGCTGTTCATCTCAGTTTGTACCAGGTACATTTTTAGCCATGTCTTGATAGGTAAAACCTTAAAAATGACAGAGGCTGGACTTTCTTTTTACTACGCAGACATGATTCTATAGACAGAGTGTCCCTAACACATTTTACATTAGTTATTTGGCTTTAAATTTGAAGTGATTTTTATCAATTTGGATGGAATATAAAGGTGCAATGATGGAAAACCCCTCAAATACTAAAATAACAGTATTCTCATACTGTTTAGGACAGGAGTCTCCATGGACCACACTGTGCTCTGCAGAGAGCATTAGAAGGAGGAAGAGGAAAGTCTGGAGAGTTCGAGGTATAAACTGAAGAGAAGAAGAATGACAGTCAGTAGAAGCAAGACAGAATGTATCTGAATAAGTGGGAGATGAGTGGAAAGGTGAACATACAAGGAGTAGAAGTAGTGAAAGCAGACGAGATTAAATACCTGTGGTCAGTTATCCAAAGCAACAGGCAGTGCACAAGACAGAGGAAGAGAGCGCAGGCAGGGTGGAGTGGGTGGAGACATGGGTCAGGGGTGATTGGTGGATTTGGATAGCAGCAGGTATGAAAGGGAAAGTTTCCTTTCTTTTTGACAGTGGCGCCAACAAAAAGACAAGAGGCCAAGTTGGAGGTTGCATAGCTGAAGATGTTAAGATTCTCTTGAGTGAGCAGGATGGACAAGGTCAGAAATGAGTACATCAGTTGGGCAGCTTAGGTTGCACATATGCAGAAAGAGGAACAGTGGATATATTGGACAAAGGGGGTTAAATATGGAGCTGCCAGGCAGGAGGAAAAGAGGAACACCTCACAGAAGTTTCATGGTGTTGGTGTGACAGAAAAGGATGATTAGGATAGGGTTAAATGTGTGGCGGATGATCCGTTGTGACGACCTCTGAAGGGAGCAGCAGAAAGAATGAGAACAGGAGAAACTGTAGTATGATATATAAATACTTACTTACGAAGTAAATGAATTGCATTTAATATTTTATAATACAGGAGCATTATAAGAAACAACAATTTAATCTAAAATCTCAAAATCCAAAAAATTTTTACTTTCATAAATGACAACAGACTATAGTCTTCACGTGTGAGAAGTTGTGACAAACCAATTTCTGATGTTTTTGTTTCAAAAATTAATAAAATGACTAAATTGGTTAGGATGTTTCAAACAGCATAACTGGTCATTAACTTCTTGGAACTCAGAACTAATCATTATTAATGTTTCTGGGAATTTTCATTCATACCAACAACCCATTTTAGGAAATAATGCTGAATATACCTTAAAGATACATTAACTCAGTTATATAGCTGGTGAATAAATATAAATTACAATATTTATTAAATAAATATATTTTTTAAATCGCTTCTTAGGAGTTCCTGTTATTTACCTTAAACTAAAAATCATAAGCGTTTTTAATTAGTTTATATCCAAGAAAAAACAAAAAAAACAAAACATAGTACAGCCGCAGGCCCAATAGAAAGGTGAGGGACTGAGATAGGTGAGGTCGCGCAGGCGCACAAGCTCCCTAAATTGACAGGAGGATGCTGAGCTGCATTCCCATCATTCTGTGAGGAGAGGAGGATCCCCCTGCGCAGGCACAGCAGACGAGACACGGAGCGATAAGAACATATAAAAATAATCCAAGTCGAGCTATTTATCTGCCACCATGTCCGCTGGAGGAGACCTGGGGAACCCCCTAAGAAAATTTAAACTCGTGTTTTTGGGAGAGCAGAGCGGTGAGTCAGAGCTCGGGCGGGTTTGGGTCATCCTTATCAAACATGCGCATATACCGAGGGCCATGTATGTAATCCGTGATCATTTGGGGGAAGTTTAAAGTGAATCCAGAAGATGTTTCTAGTGGCTTTGCTATATTAGACGCCCATGTTGCCCCTGGCAAAATTTGTAGCTGTGGAGATTTTGATTAACCAATGAAGAAAAAGAAAGAGAAATGGCTCGGATATAAACACAAATTCTTGTTTTTTACCTAGATGGTTTTTTGTTGTTGTGTTTTTTACTTGCCGCAAAGTGCCATCATTGGAAGCAGGCGCTGTGAATTGTGGTGTTTTGATGTGCTGCAGTGACCAACAAATATGCCCTGCCTTTTCCAGATAACGCTGTATTTCCCCATACATCGCTTATTTGTGATCCAAACGGCCCTTTCTTGTGTTGTATGACAGCGTTTAACATTTCCCCACAACACGATCGCTATTTTTTTTAAATGAAGAAGATAATAAGCGGTCCCCCATGTGTTAGTTCGGGACACACCCTAGGCTGGCGATGTCTGTAGCATCTCTAAACCTCGCGGTCTCTGATCCGGTCCCATAAATAATCAAATAAAACAAAAAAAACGAGAGCTTGACAGCGCCATGATATTATACCGGGGCTATTTAATTCAATAATCCGTGTATTCAGGGTGTGATCGGTTGTGTGTGTGCATTGAGGTGATGGCACAAATTCAGGAGGAGCGGATCGATAACGACTTAGCGCTGTAAAGCTGCCAGAATACGTGTTCAGACATCAGACATCTAGAGTGGCAGCAGAGGAGCCCT
>VUQR01037188.1:113078-134503 GCA_015108515.1 Hemichromis elongatus
GGTCCCTTTTGAAAAAAAAAAAAAAAAAAAAAAAAAAAAAGTCCTGTTGTAAAATGGTGCTGCTTAGGGATGTAAATAAAAATGGAGACCACTAGGCTCACCTTGATCCTCTGAGATCAAGTCTCCTTCTGCATCTGCGTCCATTGTTATCGTGGTCACATTTCTGGACACAGTTTGTGTTTTCACCTCTCATATTACTTCAAGGATAAAAGACAGGATGGGAGGGGTAAGACTACTTATTGTATTTAAATTGTTCAACTTTGGTTGTATGGTAAAACTATAGCAATGAATAGTGACAGAAATACACAAAAACGAAAGGAAAATGCAAAGGAGAGAGTGAAGGAGAAGAAAACGCACACATAAATCAAGACTAAATGGGAAAAACACATAAACAATTACCACAAAACATACAGACATTTCACAAAAACTACATTACAACATAACTTTGGGATATTGGTTCTTATCTGCTGCTTTGAAGTGGAATAATATTTGAATTTATCTTTAATTATTTGCATTGTTTAGAGGAATACATTACACACATGAAGAGGAACATTTACACATGTGATAACAGGAAATCTAAGGTGACAGATTTTTCTTGCTTTCTTTGAACTGAAATCCATTTTGCTGCCTTCATTTTGAGCTATTCATTGATTCATAATCACATATTAACTCCGGCATATTTTCGGTGAATTACCGGGCAGATTTTGTTCCAGTGAGTCATGGATTTTTTCTCTCCCCTCCTTCATTTATATTTATTTTTACTGGCTTGATAGCTGGCACTGGTTAAATATTCACATATAACTGTGTTGTTGTCACATCAATGAGGCATATTTTCATTATGTTGATTGAGATCATATATCGATGTGCCCAGACCCTGAAACCAACCTGTGTGTGCTCTGTTTTAGTGGGGAAAACGTCTCTCATCACTAGATTCATGTATGACAGCTTCGACAACACATATCAGGTGAGATCTGGAACAGATCCAGAACCTAAAAACAATTTTAAATTATTAAGCAGCATTGATTGATGACGTTGCTGATTAGCAAAATAGGTATTGGTGGATTGCTTATAATTGTAAAAGAAATTCAGTATTTCTTTTGAAGGTTGTAGGTTAATATGGGACCATTATTGCAACGAGTGCTTTTTGGTCAATAACACTCAGTATATTAGGTTTGCACGAATTATGTCCTGATCTGAATCATCCCATTTATTCAAATATGATCAGCAATAGCATTGCAGCACTATCAGTTTCTTTAAGAAGAGAAAATATATCATTCCCTCCTCTGAATTTCTCAGAAGTTTGGTACATAACAAGTCTGAAGGATTGGGCCCTGAGGGCAGCACAAATTAAATTAGTGTTTCAGTCTGATTCAATTTCTGTGCTTGTTGGCTCCCCTTTTCCCCCCTTTCTTAACAGCTTTATGTATTTGAACAAAAATCACTCTGCTAGGAACAACAGATGGTGCAGAGAAACATTTAAATTTTAATGTCTGGGTGTTTGCTGATGGTTTTCTCCCCCTCTTTTGTTCTTTCCTCTCCACAGGCAACCATTGGAATAGACTTCCTATCAAAGACAATGTACCTGGAGGACCGGACAGTAGGAAACCTCGATTTTTATTTTAAAATTCTCATTTCTAAATGCATGTGCAGATGACTTGAGGTTTTGAGTAGGAAACAGCCCAATTTCTTCTCTATTTTGACTAATCCTTGATTTGATTTGCTCAATTATTGCCTTCCGTCACACACTAATGTGATTATGTTATGGTTATTTCTGGTAGTAACAGCTTTGGTGAGCTGACTTTTCTGGTCCTAATAACTCAGAGCCTTACCCATGGATCATCTGCTTTAGCCAGTATTAATACTCTTTCTTTGTCAGGATATTATTGTGCACTGCCAGCCTGCACAGGAGCTGATACTGGCTTATCCTCCTGGAAGTGTACTTACAGGCTGTGTGTGGTGTGGCAGTTTATGCTGAAGGCGTGCGTGTGTGTGTCTGTGTGTGTGCACACATGCAGGTAAGGCTGCAGCTGTGGGACACAGCTGGACAAGAGCGTTTCAGGAGCCTCATTCCAAGCTACATACGAGACTCGACGGTGGCTGTGGTTGTTTATGACATTACAAGTAAGCAGAAAGCTGTAGCCTATATGTGATACACATGATAGAGTTATGTGTTTCTGTGGTGAATAGACAAACAGTTGAATAAAAAAATATAGTCTTTTGTTGGGTTTTGTGAGACAAAAAGCTGTATGTAATAGGAGACTCTGGGCTCCACAGATGTAAATTCATTCCAGCAGACCTGCAAATGGATTGACGATGTCAGGACAGAGAGAGGAAGTGATGTCATCATCATGCTAGTGGGCAACAAGACAGACTTGGAAGAGAAGAGGTAAAGATGGTGGCTTGTAATCATGAACAGTCAAGTGACGCAGAAGTTTTGTTCATTAAATGAGCAAAAAAGCTGTTTGAAGCAACATGTCAGTGCTGAATGAATTAGCCCGAGATGCTGAGTCTGGCTTGATTTTCCTGCAGGCAAATCACGATCGAGGAAGGCGAGCAGAGAGCCAAAGAACTGAACGTCATGTTCATCGAGACCAGTGCCAAGACAGGCTGCAATGTCAAACAGGTGATCCCTGCAGTTTTACCAGATTTCACAGCATTTTTGCCATCACTTGATTTCTCTGCCAATCTCCAAATCCCTCCAAGGTGACCACGCCACCACACAGACCCGGTGTAGATAGATCAAATGTGCATTCTATATTGAATTCTTGTTGGCCAAAGACGAATTAAAGAAAAAACAAAAGCTAGTTTACCGATATCTATCTAGAACATTTGCGCATCTACTGCACTTTAATACACATTGGCGGCACTAACGTTTAACATTACTGGCTTTAGCACTTAACATCAAGTACAATTCTGGGAAATATCAAACTTTTTACTTCAATAGATTCATCCTACTGCTGTAGTTATATTTTAGAAAGTCAAAATTTTAAGGTAAATCTTCCTCAAGAGTATAAAAGCTGCAACATTAAATTAATACTTATTAACACTGAATAGGGTCATTTACGCACTAGTGGACATTTTTGTGTTGCATTGCTACTTTTATTTAATACTTCCTTCGTCACCTTCAGCATATACATTAAGTAAACATCAAGCCTAGTATTAGTCAGGTGGTAACATGATACAGCAAAGCTCCCATCTTTCCAAAAATAATTCTTTACACATCATGTAATGCACTTTTTAATTTTTTTTTAAAATATTTTACCATTTTTTTCGTGTATTTCGCTTGCCTGCTGACCCCTGCTCTTTAACCTCCTCCCTCTTGTTCTCCTCCTAGCTGTTTCGTCGAGTTGCAGCAGCCCTACCTGGAATGGAAAGCCTGGACGATGCAAATCCTGAAGGCAGTATCCTTTACAGCCGCTGTGACTCACCATGCTGATAGCCAAACAGCCCAGCAATAGGCGGCTTATTTTTAATCTCTTAGTGGCTGCTGGCACACGTACAGACAGACAGCCGAGGAATCAGCCATTAAACCTTTTATGCTTAATAGAGGAGGAATACACAGAGCCAGGAAGATGGTGTGGATGCACAGGCGCAGCACCACATAGTGGCTGACAGGGAAGTGACAGCAGAGAAGGGTGTGTGATGGAGGATGGTTGTGTAAGGAAGGTGAGGGATTCTTATCAATAAATGTGAATTAATATATGGAAACTCGTTAAATGAAACTTACAAACCAAGAAATATTAAACTTTAAAGAAGTGCCCTGAAATTGTAGTATAACATATAGATTTGTCTATACAATACTATCAAGCTCAACATATTTTAGTTAGTCTACAGATCTTGAGGATTTTGGGGAAAACATAGGGCACAGTTTTTGGAGCCTCAGTAGGAGCATTGGATCAGAAAAAAAACTACAACTATGGAGAGGAAGGAGATAGAAACAAGTAACTATAGCATACAGGACTTGAGTCCACATTAACTTATGGGAATATTCTGTTAAGTATTATTTATGTTTTGGACAACATGTATTGTGAAATATGTCACATAGAGTTACCTGTATATAACTGTGGCACGTCTAGGCCAAATAGTTTACTTAACCATGTGACTTTTCCTTAACGTGCCAATTCCCAGTGATTGACATCAAGCTGGACAAACCAGCGGAACCAGCTGTGCCCGAGGGCGGGTGCTCATGTTAATGCAGAGCTGCACTGGACAGCTTCCTTCACACCATAGGCTTGTTGTGTTGCTTACTACTGGTTAGCTTCCAGTTGACTTCTCCAATTGGATATAGGATGTGGGCCTTGTATCTGATTGGACAAATCAAATGTTATCTTTCAGTCTTGTTCAGTTGTAAAATATTGTATACTTTGTCAATATGTAAGTGACCGGAGGAGAAAAGGGAAGAAAACCATTGTTGCAATGAAAATGAACACACACACACACTCAAAAAAAAAAAAAAAACAGTTTGAAGAAAAATGAGGAAACCAACGGAGTTCTTTTCGCTGTTATGTTTTGTATTTTTTATATATAAAAAGGGAAAGCACCAAAAACGATGCCTAAACACAGAAGGAGAAATAGCAGGAGGGTCGGCCATTTTTTAAAATAGCTGAACATGTCTGAATGTCTGCAGCACGCATGCACGCTGATCTGATCTTTGACCTTTGGCCTGCCCTCCAGAGTCTCCGTGCTCTGGAAGGAGGCCGACTATCTTAGAATGTTTTATAGCATCTCTCTATAGCATCTCATGACAAGACGTATCTCATTTGATATTCCCACAACTTCCAGTAGGATCACCTAACAGTAGCTGTGAAAATGTGGCACTCTATCTCTCTATGGGTTTAACTTTTATAGAACAAACTGTACTGTGGTTAAAAAGAAGTAATAAAGATACAACTTACTATCACAACTCCCTAACCCTTCTAAAAGTCCTCTCCTCTTCCTTCTCTCCTCCCGCTATCCTTCTGTCCTTCCAGTCTCCCCATCCCTCCATTCCGGTAATACACATATAACAATCCACTGTAATGCACCGCACTGTATATAATAATGTAATATGTATGTTGTGAACGTCCCTCTGTAGAAGTGGTCCCTGTTCACCAGTATGAATAATGTAATAATGTTTAATGATTAATAAATTACAGATTAAAGGGCTTCACTCTCCTAACCATCAACATTTACCTGGTAGCAAAATTATCTTCTCTTTTATTTACTTCCTGTTTTTTCTGAGAAAACGTGAGATATGGCAGGTTGTTGGGAGTTTGAACAAGCAGGGTTTTAACCACTTCACTAGTAACATTTAATAGAAAACGATAGAAGCTAAGCTAAGATACGCTAAGACACTGATAGCATCTCACCTTGGATATGCAGCATATACTGGCAATAATTACTTTTTTATGTTGTATGCCATTATGTTGCTTTTTTAGTAACTAAATATCAAAATGTAATAAGCACTTCATGCGCCTTTATGCAGATGTTAGTTGTCAACTGTTAGCTTGCAGTTTTAGCTGTTATCTAACTCCTAAGATTAAGAACCAAGTAAAAAAAAACACTAAACAGTGCAGTCTCACCAATTTGATGTTTTTTTTTTTTTTATTATTACCCTTTCATGACATCGCCTGGAATTGAAATTATATTTGTTTTTACCTCATACGACACCGCAATTGACATTTTAGCCACAATTTAGCTTAATTAGCTAACTGGTTGGAAAAGAGACAAATAATAGACTGTTCCTAAATATGAAAACATTTATAACTTCACCACAACTGTGAAATCAAAATGAACAACTGTAGTCTCTGAGAATAAGAGACTGATTTATTTTTTGTTCACTCTTTCATCCAGAATATTGACCCAGTAGAATCAAAGACCCTTCCAGATGCCTGTATTACACATTAGCTCACCATACTCACGGTGTCTCTCTGTTATCTGGAATCACTTAGCCTGATATTGAAAATTGTGATAAGCCATCACATGAAGATGGTTTTTCAAATGAAGATGAAACTGATGAGAAAATATGAAGTCTGTAAGCAACACAGCAGTGTGGATGAGCATAAAAACACCCCAGAGTAATATCATATTAACAGTATGTGGTTTAAGTGCTTTAGTCAGTAAGACTGGAAAAGAGTTTTGCCAGGAAAAAAAGAAGAACCTGATGGATTATGAAAAGTATCTCATTCAATTATTGTTTAACAGATCGTTTTAGTTTTAATTCTTTCAGTAGAACCCTCAATTGTGTTTAAAGGCCTGAAAGTAAAGAATAAATACAAAAATAAATTTCAATTTCAGACTTAGGCAATGCACAAATTTCGTATAAGCCGTTCTGTTTTAGGATAATTTATTGCTTTCAGGACAATAAAATTGTTGTCAAATTGTTTGCCACCAACAGGAAAAAAATCAATAAACAAAGTTGCCTAAGACTCTATAGTCAGTACTGATGGTCACCAGAGGAAACACAAAGACTTAAGGTCCTACTATCCCGCAGGTCCAAAGGATCTTCCAGGTATGGTGATGCTATTTTCTGGAGAAGCGACTGGGCAGCAAGCACTTATTACATACTAGTTGATCTCTAATTTGGAACTACAGGTACCATGCCATATTAACGATAAGTCAGCTTACCCGTTACTATATATCCTGGTAAGAAATAATCCACCTTCACGGTACTATAAACTCAGGGCTAATCCTGAAGTTACCCGGATAAGATTAAATCCTGCTTCATAAAAAAGGCCTCAGGTTTCAGTATCTCATTTACAAACAAGGCCGTTGTTATTGAGGCTTTAAAAAGACCTAAAACTTGAATTCTTTGCTGAGAAAGATTTTATACTGACCTAGTCAGGGTTTTAGATGACCTTTTCCGTCTCATATGGTTTGGCACACAGACCACAGATGATTCTTTTTAACTAGCAGTAGCTTTTTTAATGCTACACTTAGTTGGCCATCTTATGGCTTTGGCTTTGCAGTGAACTAAGGGACTTGTGAGCATATTTCTCAACCTACCCAGCTGTTTCTTAACCTTATTTATGAATTAAAGTAATTGGATAGTCTAGCGTTTAGACTTAATGGATATTTACATGACATGAAATTGAATTAGTGGAAACTGCAGGCAAATGCTTTCTAGTAAATGGCAAGCTCCAAGCCTTAACCTTAGACGATTCGTATTTTATCGTTCTCTTGTATATTTGGAGGAGAGACCAGTTCCTCTTCGTTTAGGCCTGTTTTGTGAAATAATGAAAATTATTCAGTGAGGAACAAACTAACAGAATAACAACTGAGGAAAACAGGCATAAAGCATAGTAGGCTACCAGTCATGCAATCAGCCTGTCAGTCATTAAACTGTTTACAGTGTTAATTTTCTGCTGCCTGTGGCGAAGTCATAATTATCACGCTAATGCTGAGTTCCCTGTGGTGAGTCAGTGTGTGAAAACCTGACAGGTGAGGGGAAGTTGAGGTGGAAAGAACCTTTTAAGAAGAAAACTGTTGCACATCAGGTCACTTCACTCTGCTCTACTGATGTAAGAGGACAGGTATTCCCCTGGAAGAAGGCCGTTAGTGCTGTTAGTGGACAAATGAACTCAAAAGAGACAAAAGGTCCAGGGCTGGCCTCCCTGGAGGGAAGTGCAGTTTCTGAAAGTCTCAAAAACGAAAGCCTAGTAGCTTCATTTATTTTCATACAGTCATAGATGCGTTATTAAAAGCAGAAACACAGGATGAAAAAAAAAATACAGGAGTTTTCACGATATGCTTTATGCATGTATGCAGTCCGCATGAAGCACCTTCCCTGCGAGGGACACACCCCCCCCCCACGTCTGAACTTCTTCATCCGTCATCTCAGACTGTGTCAGGTCATTTCTCACTTGCACACAAAAGAAGATCATGTCAAGAGTCGAAGCGTTTAGGGACACAAACCTCCGCTCGCTGCTGAGGGAGCTACGAACTGACATCGCTATGGCTGTGGATGACTCTTTCCCCCTTGTCTATGGTTTGGCAGACAAAAACATCATCACAGAGCAACTGCTGAAGGTAAGAAATTGAAGACAGACTGGATATCGGTATTAGGTGTGTAAAGATGAATTTTGATTTGAAATATTTTTTAATGCTATTTTAAGCAAGAATATTTGTCCACCCTGGCTACTTCTATCAAAGGATATCAATGCTGATTTTCAATCTTTAAACTCATAAACTTAATGTTGTGTTAATAGGAGACTCTGGAGAAAGAGGCCAAGGAAGGGATCCACAAGGCCATGTACTCCCTCCTGTCTTGGGTGTTGGAGCAGAGCAGATCCACCGTCCAGGCCTTCTTGAACAACTTATCCAAAGACTATAACCTAGACAGCTACCCCAGGCTGCAAACCCTGCTCACTAACCTGGATTCCCGTATGTGACACACATTTTACATCAAAACATTTGTCACACATAAACAAAACTACATTTATACACTTGTCATGGGCCTGAATATCATATAATTTTGTTATGGTAATTGACACAAAATAACAAGAATTGGGTGTACAAGTTTTACTTTATGTTAGATCAACACAGGCTTCCGTATATAAATACGTACATATTTGGTTAAATGCCACTTAGCAAGATGCTCCTCGACCGGATGCTTTTGGAAGCCATGATGGGGTATTTGACTGCTGTTCTTGAAAAAATTGGAAAAGTTAATTAAAATTGGCTGGTTCGGCTGGGTCTTTTGCCAGACCTTGGCAAAGTGGTGACACACCCGAACAACTTGTCCTTGTGTAAAATTGTCTGAATTGATCTTGGAATCTGCAGTTGTTTAAAAATGGCTCCAAAAGACAACTTGTGTAAATCTAATAGTCTCCTTATTAGATTTCACTGAGTTCCTTGGACTTTCCAGTTGTATTGCCAACACAATGAGTGCTGTCAAACAATTCCTTTGTAAACTGGCAAAGAGAACTACTGGCAGTAGTCAACCAGTTATGAGGCCTTTAGTGAGTGATGTATTTTGCCCTGTATGTAGTATATTTTTCAACCAAATCATGAAAAGCCCAAACTTCTATGGCATTCCTGCCCATGATGAGTGTCTAAGGAGGCTCAGAAGAATACACTGCTCTAACAATGTCAAATAACATTCAGTAAAACTGACATTTCTCAGCCTTTTCCTATTTTTTCCTAATAATTTACAGAAGCAATAAAACCTCAGTTGCATCTTTTGCACTAAAGTGTCTCAGGACAATTTTCTGTCATTAGACTTTAATGGTTTACATTGTTGCTGATTTTGTTTGACAGGGAGGGAGACTGCAAGTTCCAAACATGAAAACAGACCATCTGGAGGTCACAAACCTCCTCACAGTAAGAAAAGGAGCCATGCGGATCGAGAATCGAGCTCCCAGCGGTCACAGTATCATGCCAAGACAACTGATGGAGGAGGTCATCTCCCATACTGCACTTGCTTTATCCTCTTCTATTACGCTAACTCTTTTCATGCCCCCCTTAACTATAGTCACAAATCTTTTCTAATTATCTCAAATAATCCTTATTGACCTTAATCACTTTCTTCTGACTGGCTGGCTTTAGAAGTCTTGAACTAAAGGGGGGGTGCAGCTTCTGTGCTCAGCCCCAGAGTTGTTGAGAGGATATCCATTCTCCTAAGAGTAGCAAAAACTCTCTGAAGGGTGTTTGGAGCAGTCTTTGGGCATGTTTAATATCAGTATCCACTATTGTTAAAGTATATCTGACAAAAAGGCTTATTTCAGCAAACAAAGGAAGTAAATATCTTGCATAGTTTTAATTAAGAATTAACTTGAAAACTCTAAAACCCACATGACTGTGCTGCCTTCATTATAAAGTCTTGTCTACTTTGTTTAAGGAAGTAAAGTGAAGCTCTACAGAGTGAAAAGTGAAGCTCCGGACTCCAAGCTGCCATCTGAAAACAGTAACTATCATAAAAATAAATATATTAAATACTTTCACGCTACAAATACATAACCAACCCAAATTTTGCTTCAGGTGTGCAAGTACTGTCTTCCTCGGTCCAGAGAGGAGTCCACCTGCCGTCGTCGTCCTCCTCCTTCTCGGCTCCCTCTACGGATCCCCCAGTCAACCACAATAACCAAGGAAAGCTCCATATTATGCAGGCCTATTGCTTGGAAGGTAAGCCATGTGACAAATATATGAACTTCTTCTTTTTTTTTTCCAGAAAACTGAATGCAAATCGAGTAAGCAACATCACATTATGAATGTGAAAAGGCAGACCTGACTAAGCTGCAACATTTTGCCAGTTTTTTCCTTTAAAAGTCACTGTCATTTAACAGGGGCTGCCAGAGAGCCCATTAAAGCTGGTGGAGGTCCATCAGAGGAAACAAAAGCATCCAAGCCCAAGTCTGCTAAGAGCACATTTCACCACCAGGGGGAGACAGCCACAAGCATGGTAGAGGCTGTAATCCACTCACTCTTAACTTAAGTTGCTTGTGATTTAAATGAATGTTGGTATCTGCTTATGTATGTTACATTTATCTGTTTGTGTTTAGATTCATTACAATGATGACGAGTGTGCCGTGTGTAAGGATGGAGGGGAGCTGATTTGCTGTGACGGCTGCCCTCAAGCTTTTCATCTGGCCTGCCTTAACCCTCCTCTCTCGTCCATACCAAGGTACTGTGCTGGTGTTCAGAGAGGTTTTTTTTTAAAGTCTTGCTTTAAGAAAGAGGTTATAACTTTACATTATCTGCAGTGGCTCTTGGCAGTGTGAGCGGTGCCGTGGACAGAGGGTGAAAAAAGAGAAAGCACAGCTGCCCTTACAAGTAAGTTCCTGAAGGAAGGAAGCAGGAAATGTGCACATACCGATCCCACTGAAAAACCTACAGTACTATGAAAAAGTCTTCAAACGACCCTCATTTCTTCATATTTTGCTAGGAAGGTGGGAAATTGTTTTAGTGATTTTTTAAAACATGCACAAACATACATAGAAATACAATAATACATTCATTATTTGGTATGACCACCTTTATTTTTCATCACAGGCTGAAATCTCTTAGGCAGCTTTCTGGTATTTTCTTTAAGTAGTCTTCAGGAATAGTTCTTCAATAGTTCTTCTTGAATGACATCCAAAGCTCTTCTTCTGATGTTGGCTGCTTTTTGTTCTGTTCTCAGTCAAGATGATCTCAAACTGCTTCAGTAATATTGAGGTCCGGGCTCTGGTCTGCCAATCTAGGATTGATAATATTCCTTTGTTTTTTTTTTCTATCCACTTGTGCTTTGTATTGACAGTGTGTTTGGGATCAGTGTTATGATAAAATATTATCCTGTTCTCAATCAGACACTTTCCAGATGGTACTGCATGGTGGATCAAAATATGTTGCTACTTTTCTGCATTCAAAATTTCATCAATTTTGACAAAATCCCCAACACCACTAGCTGAAACGCAGCGCCAAACCACGTCAGAGCTTCCACCTTTTTTTTATAGATGGCTATAGACACCCATTTTTGAACCTCTATCCTGACCTCCTCTGTACATGATGTGAACCAAAAGCTTTAGCTTTGGATCACTCCATGACACCTGTTGTCTCTGGCTTTCCGTCCATTTAAACAAAATAATAATTTAGCATACCTCTCTTTTCCCCTTCCTTAAGAACTGCTTCTTGACAGCGAACCGTCCACTGAGACCATTTGCATCTGCTGCAGATAGTTTTTTTGGGCCTGACATTTTTCTTTTGTCCTCCACTTGTTAATTTCTTTTTAAGAACACACTGCACACCATGCTGAGATATGCCTTGTTTTTGTCTAGCAGCTCTTTGGGAATCATCATGTTTTTCCAAAAGTCTGCAAAAATAATGTCTTCAGGATTTTTCATAGATTTAACAAAAGAATAGAACAAATTATGTGACAGGAATGAAAATGAGTAAACAAAAAGCAGCCAAAGAAAAACTTTACAAGACCTCCAAAAAGCCTGGAGAGCTATTGCTCAAGATCACTTAAAAAAATTCTTAGAAAGTCTGGTTTGGTGGGAGCAAAACATAAAGAAGTGAGCAGCAGCTCAAGCCTCTGAGTCACCACTAGCACTGACTAGTACTGTGTGGTCATTTTTAAATGTGAGTCTTTCTGCTCATAGCAATTAATATTTTCAGTACGTTTCTTGTGTAAAAGAAAGCTCATGTTTCTCACACCCTCTTTGGCATTTCCAACTTTAGTTATTTGTATTTACGTCGTTCAAGATAAGAAGTCACAGTATAACTTGAACACTTGTAGCTTGAACACTTTGGTAAACACTGATGCTTTTCCTAGAACTGATCATAGTGTAAATATTTGCTTTCAGGCACTCTCAGCTCAGCCTCAGCAAACAAACACAAACTGCAGTAACTCCATCTCCGATGTCTCATTCTACTCATCGCTGTCATCATCCCTCACAAGCGTCACGGCAACGATGAGTGCGCCAGGTGGCAGAAACCAGGTGGCCTTCTACATCATTCAACCATTTAAAAAAAAAAATCAATTCAACTACCAACCACCTCATCTTCTTTTCACCTCTTCAGTATGTAAAAATAGTCACACTTAATGCATGTATAAATTTGCCTCCAGTGCTCGGGTGGAGAGCCGGTCGGCGTGAAGGAGGTGTGCGGTGTTTGTCACCTTGGAGGAGGAGATTTGACCCACTGCTTTCAGTGTCTGAAGCATTTCCATGTAAACTGCCACTTTTCCAAGTAAGAAAACCACTCATTTCTTCTTCCGACAGAAGAAAAAATAATTTTAATTAAAGATTTTCAGGAGACGACAAAGAGTGTTTCTCCTGAGCTCCTGAAATCCTAATCTCAGCATCATCTACACTAGAAAAAAACAAAAACAATCAGAGCTATCTGAGAACTTCCTGTATGTTAGTATCGATCAGCAGTGTGCATTAAGGGTGTGCGCTTCTAATAATCTCTCTTGGGATAATGGTGGCTAATGGATTGTAAATGGAGCCCTAGCAGCTAAGTAGTGTAATGCTCAATGTGAGAGAGGTTTTACACAACGATAACACAGATACAACAAATTAAAGCCGAATCCATGTGATAAGGTCTCGCAGCTCCTTTTTATGTTGATTAAAAACTCGGTGTTAACCAAAGCCAAATGATAAGAAGAAAAAGCTTCCCTTTTTTAATTAACCCCAGATTAATGTAAACAGTTTATTTTCCCAGATGGAAGGGTTTGAACAGCTTCCTTCTGTATAAATGACGTATTGATTGAGAGAAACCTTATACACCACGGAAATGTTCACTGAAAGCATTTGTGTGTTTTTAAGAGGGAGGTCCATCTGCCTGTCCTGCTCCAGACTGTGGGGCAGCTCTATTGAGAAAGAGGGTGAATCCAGAGGCGGACAGGTGTGTCTCCACACGTACACACCTTGAAAAAGAATTTACAGCCTTTATTATCTTAATACTAATGAATACTCTATGTAATCTCTCCTGTGTGTGTTTGTCTTCAGCTTGCACCGCTGGTTCAAAACACACTTAGTCATGATCAAAGTGCCTCCCTCTCTGAGCCCGTCCTCCATAAAGATGAACTGGACTCCATCCTGGGAGACGTGAGTGGAGATCAGTTACATATCGATACCACAGATTCAGGCGGTGCATGTCAGACACAAGATCGCTGCTTTCTCTATCACAGAGACAGTCAGTGAGCTGTCGGGGTAAACAAACACCACCGAGGAGAAAACATTAGGCGATTTGGAGCAGTGTGTCCTGATGTTGTTAGCTGTGATTTTGGCCTGAAATATGTGACAGATGTGTGAGTTCTTCACTGCGCTCACAGTCTTGACTTTGGGTGTCTCTGTTTTTAGCCCCTACATGCTGACTAATTACATAATTCACAATTTAGAAGCTAAATTTTGAGTTACAGTAAACTCGAATAAGGTGCAGATGGCAGATTGAAGGATTTATTTTTACCTAATACGTTACTAAACCTAAACAAATAGACAAATAGGTGTGCAGCAGTTAATCCTATTGTGTTTTCTTCTCTTCACTGAGGCAGAGCTCCATTGATGGCATCTTACAGTGGGCCTTCCATAACATGTCTCGTCCTCTTCCAGGATCACATGGATGCTATCAGTGACAGAGAACCCGGAATGCAACACTGTAAATCAGCAATGATGAAATCAATGTGTAGCTGATTAAAATGAGCTTATTCACTGCTTGTTAAAAAAAATAGTTGACTGACTTTTGATTTAATGTTTCATACTATGATTCAGACATGAGTCATGTTTCCCCACAAAAAATATGAAAGGTTATTTAAGAATAAATCATAATATGAAATGTATCGTAATGTACAGATGTTGAACCCTAATCGCTTGTTACAACCAAAGTATGTAGAAGATCTGAATGTACAACGCACTGAACCTTGAAGCAGATGCTCTACAGCAGCAGACCTAACCAGGTGCCACTTCTGTCAGCTGTGAACAGAAAACTGAGACTACGATATTCACAGGTTCACCAATTGAATAAAAGATTGAAATAACATTGCCTCATCTTATGAATCCTGAATTCTGCTGCAATATTCGGATGATGAGATCACAATTTGGGGTAAACCACATTAAAGCGTGCATCCATCCTGCCTTGTAACAGTTTATTTGTTTATTTTGTTTATTTATGAGGAACCCCATTAGCTTCCACAGCAGTGGTTGGGGCCCAAACCATCAAATACAATCAAGTAAAACATTATACAATAAAAGAGCAGTTCAGGCTGCTGCTGGTGGTGGTGTAATGGTTTGGGGCACATTGTTTGCACACACTGGGTCCCTTATGACCAGTTGAACCTTGTTCAAACATCAAAGCCTACCTGAGTATTGTTGTTGACCATCCATTCATAGTCGCAGCATACCCATCTTCTGATGACTGCTTCCAGGGAGATAACACATCATGTCACAAAGCTCAAATCACCTCAAACTGGTTTCTTGAAAATGATGATGCTCTCAGTGTACTCAAATGGCCTCCACAGTCACCAGATCTCACTCCAATAGAGCATCTTTGAGGCATTGTGCACAGCAACTATGTGATACTATCAAGTCATTATGGACCAAAATCTCAGAGGAATGTTTCCAGCACTTTGCTAAATCTGTGCCATTAAGAATTAGAACAGTTCTGAAGGCAAAAAAGAGTCTAAGTACTGCCTCATCAAATGCACCTAATAAAGTGGTCATTGAGTGTATACAGCTCAAGCCAAGCTCAGTGACCTCAGTGCTGTGTGTATGCACCCAAATTGTCTCCAAGTTTCCATGAATTTCAGTGCAAGCAGCACTTCTCTAATGACATAATGCTTTATTGTGATTATTGATGGAAAATATGCACTGTGCAATAAAACCACTGGCCTGAAACTCCTTATTTAACATTGGACCTGTGACAGGTTAGAGCTGCAAAATTAGCTTGTAATGCTGCTCTTGAATTAGCTACTCTTGGTCTTAACTGATTAAAAATAAATGTAGTTACATAGTTAAATACCAATACAGCCTTTCTGTAGTGCTTTACCTACTCTTTAATGTTTTGGTTCTGTCTTATTTTCCCTGCATGCTAACGTCACGACTCAGTGGGAGACATGGCAATGGGCCCCTCTGCTCAGACAGATTGACCCTGGCAACTGTTTGTCAGACCCATCATATGGACATATGCATCTGCATACATGCATAAGTGTTTGCATTTTGGCTCTAAAGAACCACAGGTGGTGTACTTAAACACAAGGAAACCAAACAATAGTAGGCTAATTTCAAGTCTCAGCAACTTTTTTTTGAAAATCACAGACAGATGTGCTTATCCAACGTGAAAGTGTGTTATGTGAAATTAATACCCACATGCACACATGCACAGTGAAACACAAAGAAAAACAGACAGTGTATATGTCCACATGTGCACAAAGTCATTTTCTCTCAATGCTTTGGATCTGCAGTAGAATTCACATTCACACGTTACGCCACATGGTTTCAATAGAATGAGGTATGCATGCTGAGAAATGCCTCTATTTAACAGGAATTCCTTCAGGACTATATCACTTCAATGAGGAATGTTGTTTTTGTCATGCTATTCATGAGTTTTAGCATGACTGCCAGAAGGATGGAGCACAGCCAGCTCAATTTTTCTCCCCTCGGTATTCGGTTGCCATGGCTCAGAGCTCCTACAGACCCAAAACAGAGGATGAGAAACGTGTTCTTTGCAGTGTGTGTGTGTGTGTGTGAATGTACAGTTCTGTTTATTTATCAGCCTGCTTTCCAAACGGTTCATGAAACATCTTGCATGCTTGAGGACTCTGTGCCTTAGTAGGTAAGTCAGTATCTGGCATGGAGAAGAGGAAAAGTTTGCAGAGAAACAGTTTATGCCTGGGAATGTCAAATGATGGCACTGCTGTGGATTTTCTATCTTAATTGTTTTTACTTCAGATTTATGAACACACCATCCTCCTGGGGGAGGCTGCAAGCCACATGAAAGACCACATGAAAGAAACGGATAAAAACATTTAAAGAGCTTTTCTGTCCAGAGGGAGAAAAAAAACACCTTCTCACCACTAGGTGGATCCCACCTGTTATTGAGGCTTGGTACAGGAACATAATTCTCACCACAGCATGATAGCAGGAAGTAAGCTATTTTCTCCCACAAAACAATGTTTGTGCTTGTAGTGAAGTGGGGATTGCCGAGATTTGATCTTAAGCTAAGGCACCATTTCCCCATACAAGTGATAAAACTACAGCACGAATGGATTTCAGATGGAGATAGTCTATAGTTGATTCTATATATTTCACAAATGTAACTGTTGGTGACTCGTAAAAGGAGCATTATGAAAGGTTTATGGTGAGTTTGTGAAACATTTTCTCCTGTTACAGACACTGAAAATGTAAGTAACAAGATTACATGGAAATTTTCAATGTAATTTAAAAGGCACATTTTTGTGTAAAATCACACAGATGTTTAGTGTGTCTGTTATGTACTGAGTAGTGTTGTGTTATAATGGTCTGATTGTGTCTCATCTCCTGTGTTGCACCATATCTCTTCTCCAGTTTTACATACCATTTTTCCTGCTTCACAGCATTCCTATATGATGTCTAACGAGGAGACGAGGTCACAGACGTTATCGGGAGTATTAGTAATGTGTTGTCTAAGGCTTAGATCGTGGCCTTATTATGTCTGCTTCTCAAAAACCTCAAACACTGGATCATTGTTTCGCTATTAGTAGCAAGCTAAACAAATATTAAAAAATGTTTCTTTATTCTAAGCTGCTGCCATTGTGTCACTGTTTCATCACACTTGTAAGGGAATGTTTTAAAGTTTATATGGTGGCATTGGATGTTTCTCAGATGAGAGTTTTATGTTTTTGAAGGTGGTTGAGCAATGATAAAAAACTAAAAAACAAATAGGCGCAAGAATCAGTGTGAAGTCCAAAGGTTAAATTGTCTAAACACATGCATCCTGTTATAACTATGTTCATCGCAGGCCAGGAATTCTTTGAAAAAATATGATAAGTGAAATTCCCACGCTTTGGGCATCCTCTCTTTGGAGAAGTTGTGGGCAGCTTTCCAGCGTGTGTTCCTCCTGGGCTATGGCAGTCCAGGTCCAAAGAGCTGAAGCCTCTGCGACTTCCAGTCATGACCCTTCGCTCTTTGTTCGCACTATTGTTATGGGCAGGAAATTGCAAGGGGCCCTGCTCAGGTTTGGCATGAAACTTCAGAGCAGGATGTGCTACTTCTTTAAAACCCTGAGTAACAGCAGCACTACTGCGAATAAAAGAAACCCGTTTAACACACTGAGTAATGAGTAAATGACTAAACTAACATTGTACAACCCACATGATTGTGGGTCATAGTTGTACAACCATCTGATAGGTGTTAACTTACATACAGGCATTTTTATTTACAACCCATTGTCTTTAATTTGTATGAACTGCTAGGGATGTAAGCTCTGAACTCGGATTAGTGATTTTCTGTCTGCATTATACACTCACTGACCACTTCATTAGTTACAACTTGCTAGTACCAAGTTGAGCCCCCTTTTTCTTCAGAACTGTCTTCATGAACAGATTCAACAAAGAAAAATTCCTAAGAGATTTTGGTCCATATTTACATTGTAACATCAAACAGTTTTTCCAGCTGCACATCAATGATAAGAATCTCCTGTTACACCACATCCCAAAGGTGCTGTATTGGATTGAGATCTGGTGACTGTGGAGGCCATTCGAGTACAATAAACTCATTGTCATGTTCACAAAACCAGTGTCAGCTTTGTGACATGGTGCACTATCCTGCTGGAGCAGATGTCAGAAGGTAGCCACACTGTGGTCATAAAGGGAGGACATGGCAAGCAACAATACTCAGGTAGGCTGGGACATTTAAACAATGCTCATTTGGTATAATGAGGCACAATGTGTGTGCCGCACATTACTCCACCAGCAGGTTAAATTGTTGATACAAAGCAGGATGTGTCCAAGCTTAGGCCAAAAACCTACAACATGAATTTGAATGTTAGAACAGAATTTTAACACTCGTCATTTCAGGCAACATTTTTTTTGAGAGGAAGCTCTTCTGTTTTAAGAACATGAAACTGCAGCCTCAAACACTTTATTTTTTAGTCATTCTGTACTTAAGTAAAAGTAGAGATACCAGTGTTGAAAAATACTCAAGTAAAAGTGAAAAAGTATGTACTCAAAGAAAGTTTAAAGCAGCTTTTTGGAGGACGTTTCTACCAGCTATAGCTGTACATAGCTAACTTAGCTTTTTTAATATTATTAATGTAACAATAAAATAGTATCAATAGATGGGAATAAAGAATTTATTTTATTTCTACATTTTAATTTTAATAAATTTACTCAGGTTGAATCATTTATTAGAAAAAAGCTCTATTTTCTTTGCCTCTAAACAGGAAAATGTGTACAGTCAGGGGTAAAATTGGGATTTAGTGGGTGGGGGAAACCTAAAATCAGTTTTAATGGCTCAGCCTGGGGAAAAGAATGAACAATAATTTCTGATGAGAGCTCTTAATGTATAAGCTGTGATCAGCGGACCTCCTGCAACTGAAAGGTTTATACAAGTACCAGATGTAAGTGAATGTTTCATGAGTTGTCCTGGCTGATTTTCATCCTCTACAGTGACACTACAGTGTTTCTGCTGTCTTTATACTAGACAGCCATTGTGCACCGGTCACATACAGTGTTCTGTACTTTAAATCCATCACAGTACAGCAAACTAACCTGTGTATTCTGTACTAACCTGCTGAGTATTTTCATGCAATCTTTAAATAACACAGTTAGTCTATCTCAGTTTGCCATAATGTCCCATAAACACACCCAATATCTGATTATAAAATATAAGAAGTTACATTTTTAGTGTATCAGACACCACCAGAGTAGTCCTTACTTTTAAATCTAACCTTGTTTCTTCCTCTCCTGTCTTTCTTATCTTTCTCCATGTCTGAGTTGGGCTCTCCTCCGAGCAGTACCTCCGATGTTGCTCCAAAAAAGAAAGCACAAACCACTTCAAACCCTTGATTTTGGCAAAGGCTTGTGCCTATTTGATCTCTTTTTATACGACATCCTCTTGTGATTAATACACGAAGAGGACTGCCTTTCATGTATTACTGTTCAGGCTTAAATTGGTTTAATGTTTGAAGACCTGCAGGTTAAACCAAAAGTAACAAGCCTGTTTTAAAATGTAGTAGAAAGTACAGATATTTCTTCAGGGAGTAAAAGGAAAAACTATGCAAGTAAATTACAGATACCAGGAAATTCTTATTAAGTACAATAAGAAGTATTTGTACTTCATTACTTCCTACCTCTGGCTTTCAGAGAGGCCCTTCTGCATACTTTGATTGTAAAAAGTGGTTGTTGCGGTTACGGTTGCCTTTCAATCAGCTCAAAGCAGTTTGGCTATTCTCCCCTGACCTCAAGCATCAACAAGGTATTTTTACTCAGGGAACTGCTGCTCACTGGATATTTTCTACTTTTCAGATCTTTTTTTAAACCCTAGAGATGGATGTGTGAGAAAATCCCAGTAGATCAGCAGTTTCTGAAATACTCATATCAACCCATCTGGCACCAATAGCTATGCCACACTCATTATCACTCAAATCACCTTTCTTCCTCATATTCATTCTCAGTTCGAACTTCAGCAGGTTGTTGTTACAATGTCTACATGCCTAAGTGCATCGAGGCTTTTATATGAATGGTCGATTACATATCTGCACTGCCAAACTGTTGAACAGGTATACCTAACAGAGTGGCCAGTGAGTGTAAAATATATATGGTGCGGTATTCATTTCACCTCATCATTGCAGTGTTCAAACATTGATTAAACAAGTTAAATATTGTCCTTTCTAAAGCTAAAGTCGAGGGTCAACTTTTCACCACATGTGAGCTAGTAAAGTTAGAAAATACTTCCTTTTTTTCAAGTGAAATGTAATCCTTCATTCTCTACTGTGTTTTCCACACAGGGAAAAACTTCTGATTTATGACTGTGTAAAGCAGAAGGATCTAATAAAAGGTTATATATGTATTTAAATGCACAACAGCTGGGTAGCTATAAGACTAGCCCTCAAGAGATGTGGAGGGAGAAGTCCATTACATTTGTATTTGTGGCTGAGTTTTTCTTTTCATAATTTTGATCCTGTAAGAGGTTAGGTTGTTATGTGGAGCTTGTTTGTGGACTAGATGGACTTTTGTAAGTGTGCAGAATCATTTTTAGATGGCTGAACTTTGTTTAAAAGAAGTGCTGCACTTCATTCCCACAGACGAATCAAACAGATAACAGAGTAACAGAAATTATATTTTTCTCTTTTAGAGACTCTTCTTTCAAAATGTGGCACTTACATTAACCACAATGAAACTAATGACTGTTCGTTGGTGGCTTCAGGGGCCTCGTGTTCATTTAAAACTTGTTTTTCCTCTACTCCAAACTCCTGGAGCCTGGTTTTGCAGGAAGCTCTCTTTTCCCACAGTTGCCAACTGCTTGTTCAAGGGGGAATTGTTGGATAGTACTTTATTACTGAAAACCTGTCCAGCATGTACTCTGCCTCTCACCCTATCACAGGTCACCTAGGACCCTGAATTGGATGAGCGATAGATGGATGGATGGATTACTATTAAAAAGTGACTTACTATACTAAAAAGGGTAATTAAAATATATCTGCCTGAACCAGCTAAAACACTAAATTGTAATTTGCAGGTGTTTCATTAACAATAATAACCCAATGTTGTTTTTTGAATGTTAATAATATTCATACTAAATCAGTTCTATCACTGTGGATCTACCAAATAACACGACTCCCTAGATTGGCACCACTTGCAACCTGACGGGTTTCAGTCATCTGTGTGATATCATATGTAGTTTTTAATGTGAAAAACTTTACGAGTACTTACTATACGTCTGTTTGATTCGAGTAAATATAAAGGTTACTTCAATTTCTCTGATGTTGGCTCCAGTCCTACTTTTCTGTGTTGCATAAGAGCAGTCTAAAGTCAAAAAGTCTTATTTGTTTTC